>CAAKHG010015994.1:0-19564 GCA_901007715.1 Dactylopterus volitans | reverse complement strand
GTACACACACACACACACACACACACACACACACACACACACACACACACACACACGCACACAGGCGCGCGCGCGCACAAACTGCGCTGTGTGGCCCTTCCTGCTGAGGGCTACAGTATTTGTTTATCATTCCCTCTGAGTAGATTTTTCCTCTCCATTCTGCACTGCCAAACACAAAAAATAACCCCCGTCTCCATGGGATACGGCCACAAAAACAGTGCAAGGGGAGGTAGTCATCTGACAGAACAGCTGCTTTCAATTGCAAGTGGCTCCGCTGCTCTGTGTTTTAGTGTGCGTGTGCGAGGGAGTGCGCGTCAGCAATCGCCTACGTCAGCAGCACTCCCCACCTGCCTTTAGTTACTGCTCCACTGGGTTGAGAGCTATAAGGCTAAGCTAACACACGTGAGCTGTGTTCGGCTTTCTTGGCTGCAGCGAGGCGCCGCAGCAGCTCCGCTGCGTGCGTGAAAAGCTGCCTTCCCCACTGCTGCCTTTTTTCCGCTCGACGTAGACGTGACATTCCGAGATGAGCAAAAGCAATGGAATGTCAGTCAGATGTGATCAGTTGAAATCCGACTGTCCGCCTGTATCGGTCAGACAACAGCCGGCGCGCACCGTCTTCCCACTATTTCCAATCAAATAAACCCGCATTTTTGAACTTGTGGAGGGGGTAAGCACAGAATTGTAAGTGCAGCTGTAGTGTGAGAGTGCTCTGTAATTACAGCATCTTGTGCGCCCTAACTGACAGCTCTGCCTCATTGCTCCCCCTACAGGTCGCCATGGAAAAGGAGGGACTTTCCCTCGCCAGTTCCAGTTGCACAATCGCAGCAAGGATTATGGAGATCGTAAGAGACCGGCCTGAGCAAAAACACTGTTTTAGCACACATAAAGCAGATCCTAAGTGTGCAGAACAATACACACTTCTAAAGGACTGCTTGTTTAACTTGAGGTGGTCATTACAGGATCTCATTCTTCTCGGCGCCCCTCATATTCTGCTTTATTCCACTTCCAGATTAAATATTTTTAGTCATTGTTGACTGTTTTGCCATTTTTTGCACCCTGTGTAGTTTTTGTACATGAAGTGCTGGCTTGATGTTTCAGGCAGCTGCTAGTAATTGCTTACTCAGAGACTAACCTTGGCTATCCATGATTTACGTTTCCCTGTGGTGAACCCGAACTTGTATAAAAACACAGCGCCCTGCTTCCTGTCTGAGGGGAAGTGGGACGGAGTGGTAAGAGGTACTCTGCTCTAGCTGGCCCCGTTGGCCACCTGAAAACTGTAAAAATTCATCTGCAGTGCAAACAAAAGATGCAGTGACCCATGTGTTTAAAGTCATTAATATGTCTCTCTTTTTTTTCAATATGTGTTTTTAGGTCGCAGGACACTTCCGCGGAGCTTCATGCCACAGGAAAACTTGTTCCAGCTGGTTCCCTCCAGTCGCACACGCAGTTATAATGGAGACAGCACGCTGCAGTACAGCGACCTGCGCTCACTCGGCCGAACTACTGACAAAAGCTGCCAGCGTGGTACAGCTAAGTGTGAGTTGTTTCTCCTTAAATCTCAAATGGAGGAAAAGAGAAAGGAAACACTCATCTACAAACTGTTTCAAGGTTGCCGATTTGGGGCCTTTTTTTTGTGGGTTAATTCCTCATAATTTACTGAATAATCCCTCAGTGAAAACTCGTAGATTAAGGCAGACTGGTCTTTTCTAAGGCAGATTAAGGCAGATTGGTCACACTCTTCTGCTTGTCCCGAGAGCAGGGCTGGTAATTGTCAATGTGTTTTTGGCTGTCTGTGGTTGAGTGCTGAAAAAATCTGCAGATTAGGATTAATCAAGTAATTGTTTAGTCTGTCAGCATTTAGTCAGAGCAAACAAAATCTCCAATAATATTAAATTCACAGTGATATGAAACAGACGTAGAGGTAATTCTTCATGTTTGGAGACAGAATTTTTCTGGCTGGAAAATTGCACTGAAACATCAAAACTGCTGCCAGGTAAACATCAGACGGTCGATTTGGAAAAATAAATTGAATTTTTCTGAGCAAAGTTCCCCTTAATATTTGTAAGACGATGCAGTCAAAAGTCATCCCGGGACATGCAGAATATTAATTTAATTGTAGAACAGTATGACAGCATGTGAGAGCCCTGTTTTCTTTTGCCAGGTTGTTTATGGTGAGCTGGTTATGGCATTATCAATAGAAACAGAAGATGGATTATTATTGTCCAGGAAACACGATGGGTGTCAAAACAGTTTTGATTCAGTGTAATGGATCGTAATAATATACAGTGATACTGAACGTTCACGCCCGAATGAACTCGGCCTCACAATGAGCCATGTCACAGCCACATCTCTACGGGTGGCATTGGCCAGGACCTCTTTGTCATGATATGAAAGCTCAGCAGTCTGCGGTTGACATGTCGGTCTCCAGCGTCCTTCTCACCCACACACAAACAAATCCGGCCACAAAGAACCGTGTTAATACCAATATGAAGTCTCCCAGTCTGGGCCTGTTAGATGAGAGCGGCTATGATGATTTTCTCTCAGTTTTGACAGCCTTCTGTCGGCTGATTGTGGTGCGACTCAGATATCTTGGGGTTTTCCCCGTCTGAGAGGGTCTGCGATGAGAATTTACTAAACCATCCTGCGGTGGATTTGATATGTGGTGGCGGTGAAGTTACAGTCGGCACTTGCGGTGGATTTGGACTTCAAAGTTAATGTTTGCTCGAATCAGTACGACATAGCCAATCTGTTTGCCTCTGGGGGCTGAGGAATGAAATGAATTAGTGGGAGGTTTTCATCATCCTGCCTGTTGTTTCTGCAGCGCCACGGGCGCCAGTCAACTGGCGGCAAGGAAAGCTCCTGGGACGCGGGGCCTTCGGTGAGGTCTACCTCTGCTACGACGCCGACACAGGCCGCGAGCTGGCCGCCAAGCAAGTGCCCTTTGACCCCGACTGTCAAGAAACCAGCAAGGTTAGGCCGAGACAAACCTCACATCTGGATTGAGCCACTGGCCGCATGTATTTTTCTGTCAAGGTGAGATACATTTGAATTGCTGTCTTATGTCTGCGTAGGAGGTCAACGCTCTGGAGTGTGAGATTCAGCTGCTGAAGAATTTGCGTCACGAGAGGATCGTCCAGTACTATGGTTGTCTTCGGGACCTTGAACAGAAGAAGCTCACCATTTTTGTGGAGTTCATGCCGGGGGTGTGTATTCTGTCGAGCATGTCGCAGCCATGCGACGCGCAGGCGGCAGCTCTTAAAGCCTGACTGAGATTCAGTGACATCTGAGAATGCCATAATCTGTTGTTTTGGCAGTAAATGTGCACGCAGACATTTTAAGACAATCAAGTCCTCGCCAGCCACATCTGCTAAAAACAATGTTGAAATGTCACCAGCTGCCGACAAACGTGCCCTCGTTGGTTGATGTCAGCAGAACAGCTCAGTTTATGAGATCCTTTTCTCACTAAATGAGTGTCTTAATGAGCCGCTTTTTGCCTGTGGACCCCGTCCCTGAGCACGTTTTTAATATTTCCTCGCCTTTTTTTTTTCCCTGTCTAACATTAGGTGTCTTAGTCACACGTTGTCTGGGAATAGGAAATGTTTATGTTTCATTCGAACTTGTTGGCGGAGGTAAGGCAGAGGTGAGCGGTGCAGCCAAGTTTGTGCATGACTGCCCCGCATGGCTTCACCTCTGCAGCCAACCGATAACACTTTAGTGGCCGGGGGGGGGAAGAGGGGGGCTGTCCCTAAGAAGCGCTTTGAGGTCTCTTGTTGATAGCTGAGTGTGTGAGGAGGGGGCAAAAGCAAGATGGGAGGTTTTCTGTTTTTACTTGAGAATCCGAAACTGCGTCACAGGTGTTACCAGATCGGGTCTTTGCTCCTGTGATTTCCTCACAAGGAACTGAAAACAGGAAATGAAGGGAAATGCGGCGCGCTGAAAGTGTTGGCGCTCCAAATCGAGCAGATTTCTCTTTGCACGTTGTATCTTTTTACACTTTGTTTTCACACTTGGCATTGGCTCGCAGGCTGCTTTCTCGAAAAAAAAAAAAAAAAAAACCAACAAAACAAATCAACTGGAGATGTTGTTGCAAGCATGCGGCTCCATTTTCCTCCACCATCCTGAAAACGCAGCTGTCACAATAGTCTTAGCAAAGTCTAAAGCCAATATAAAGATTAAAAATGCGTTCTCAACCTCACGGCTCTTCTGTTTTCTCTACCTCATGTCGTATCTTCAGGGCTCAATAAAGGACCAGCTAAAAGCCTATGGGGCCCTTACAGAGAAGGTGACGCGCAGATACAGCAGGCAGATCCTCCAAGGAGTCTCCTACTTGCACAGCAACATGATTGTACACCGAGACATCAAAGGTAAATGAAACGGCACGCAAAGGTCAGGTCAGGGCTGTAATTGGATTTGCAACCAGCACACACCGACACTTGAGACGCAGACTTAGCTGAGAGTGTGTAAGCAGCAAATTAGTCTCTTTTCTTTTAAATACATAACGCAGAGACTTCTGCTGAGATTAATTCATTTTTACTCTGGTTGACATTTTCTCATTTGGTTATTCGCCGTCTGCAGGAGGGGCCTGGAAAAATGTGCTATTTTGAACTCCTCTTTGAAATATATTCAGCTTCATGCCGGAGAAATTGGACGGTCTAAAAATGTTCAACACCGGATGGAAAGGCTTTCGTTGGGCTGTCTGCAGCTTTTTGAGTCACCGCTTCATTCAGGCACAACCAAAAACAGGGAAATATACCGTCTGGTGTGGAAAAAAGATAGTAGGTCTCACAGGGCTCAGGCAGCCTCTGCGAGAGTAGATGTGGGTGGGATTTTCCACTTAGAAATGCTCCTCATTTGAAATATACAGTGTACGCTCATCTCGCCACACAAGAGCTCCTCTGTATGTAGTGAAAGATCTGTCAGCACATGCAGGTTCTGGGAGGCGCTCGGCACCGCAGCCGTGACCATAAAGTTTCTGTGAATTTAATGGTCCAAATGCCCAAACGAAACCTTTAAGTGCCGTGATTTAGTGGGGAGTCTCGCATCCTCAGAAGAAATGGAGAGGTTCTGGAAACTGAGGCCGAAGGAGCAAGGGGTTAAAGGTTACAGTTTTTGGTCTGGTCCCTGCTCCCGGTGGGTGTGGAGGCTAAGTAGCGAGTGGCGTACATGAGTCACTGATCAAACAAGTGCAACGCCTGAAGGAAATGGGATAGACACAGCCACATGTCGGAAAATTACAAAGAAGGAAAGAGAGTTTTGGGAGCTGATCTGTGCCATGACACAACCCGCGTGGAGCAGACCGTTTCTTCAGTGTTTTATTTCCCAGCGAGTGTAAACTAATGAGACATTTTCCCAGTGAGAGAAAGGTAAACTGGAGTGTTTGGACAGGGAAGGAAACACTACTGCACATAATGAAAGATGGGACACTGGTCAAAAAAAGAAGACCTCTAGTGAGACTCGATGGGGCACCCGATTCTCCTGTGTGTATTAAGTTAAACTACTTAATCAAGTGATATACATGATTTCATTCAGGAGAAGCTGAGGGTCCGTTTAAAATGACAATTGTACATTTGCTCTAAGGGTGGTTGAGCTGACCGGACGTCTGTCACAACTGCATGCACACCAATTATTGAGCGAGACAAACAATGCAGTGGAAAAGCTGATAAACTGCTTCACTTAAAAGTGGATGGACGGGAAGAGCGATTCCAAAGTTATCAAACATTTTACAGAGCAGCTCTTTTTCGCCAGGGGCAGCTGTTTTTGAGGGCTAACCTCAGAGCCAAGTACAGGTTTCATGGAGTATATAATTCAAATGCCGGCTGTAGAATGATTTCATGCTCGTATAAAGAGCTATTAAATGTGAAAAACACGCACAACTTAGCAGTATATTAAAGCAAAATGTGAGGAGGAAGGAGGGATAATTCTGTCTGAAGAGGAATGGACAACAATATGCATGTATCATTGGGTGTTTTAGTTCATGAAGTTGGAAAAACCTCATGAGGTCGCGCTATAATAACTTACAGGAGAAACTGGAAATCTAAAAATATTACCGTATTATTATTATTATAAGACTTTTGGATACATAAAGCCTTGCAAGATATTCTCAAATGTCACCCTGGAGAGTAAGATGCCATTCTCATACCTCAAGAAAGGCTGAAAAGAGACAGATAATGAGTGAGAGGAGGAGAATCTAGAGTTATGTGACAGGATAGAAATTACAATGTAAATTTACAAACCGGAGAAGATGACAGCAGGTGTCAACCATACACTGGAAAGATTAAGCTGTGATATCTGCCAAACACTGACGATGCCACAATGTTGTTTTATGTACTATCTCTTTGGTCCAGCTTATGATATACAAAATAGCCTGCAAGTTTGCTAAAAAAAAAAAATAGATACAATCAGTTTTTCCCATATCCTTGGGAGGCTTTATTTACATTTTTTTTCAAAGTAAACAAATTCATCAAACTCCTTTGCAAGCATTGCCCAAACTACTGCATGTCGCGGTGTGCTGAGTGCACAGTTTTAAGCTTTTTTTTTTCTTAAATGGAAACATGTTTGATGCTTAGTATGCAGTAGTATTTATGGTGTGGGATATTTATATAAAAACTTCCAATAGGTCTGTTTTGACACCTGCCAGTGTTCCATCACCACGGGCTTGTCAAGCCCTAAAAGTTTTACCCTTCCCTTTAGGCTGTTGATTAGTTTGCATTCTACATTAATTTCACCTCCCAAACTGTCAAACTATCCCTGAAGGATACTGAATACCGCCGAGCTCATTTTGGTTCCCATCCACCAGGTGCTAACATCCTGAGAGACTCCTCTGGGAACGTGAAGCTGGGAGACTTCGGAGCCAGCAAACGCATACAGACCATCTGCATGTCGGGTACGGGAATAAAATCTGTCACCGGCACCCCCTACTGGATGAGCCCAGAAGTCATCAACGGAGAGGGCTACGGCCGCAAAGCCGATGTGTGGTAAGAATACAGATCAGATGAAACAGGATATTAAGAGTGTTGCAGCTTCCCAGACATCAAGCGAGAACACTGAAGAAACAGTTACCCAATAGAAGGGTAGTAAAGCCCAGACATTTAAACATGTAACATAATGTGTTACTGGGAAATAAAAAAAAATAAAAAAACATTACAACTGTAATGTCCACAAAGCAGCAAGCACACCAATAGTCACTTACCTTTAGGTTAGATAACGATTACATTTACTTACTTAATAAATGAATCCTGATGATTCTTATTTTAAGACAAAGCTCCCATGCATGAGATGGCAGATCAGCACTGTGTAACATTACAACAGACTGCTCATTCTGTAAAATGTTACGTGGATGGAAACGTGCAATGTTCGCAGCGATGTATCAACATGTGGTCATCTTCACAAAAATCACGCTGTGGTATAAATAATCCTGGAACGAAGCGGTACAGAACTAAAACTGTGTCTGGAGGTGTGATCAGACCAGAGGGGGAGGAGATTTATCACGCTCTGATGGACATTTATTTTTGAATATTTTGAAGCTTTTGGGTGTGTGCCTTTCAGAGCAAATATGAGTGTTTCTCCTGAGAAAACGAGGAGGAGCTTACTCTTTACATGCCAACTGAAATAGCCACTTTTACTACCTTTAATCTGTTATGGACGTCCCAGACAGAAATGATGCACTCAAGTGATAACGAGCATATTTTGCAGAACTTCCCAGGTAGTTCTCCTCCATCTGCTTTTTGTTCTGTCTCATTCATATGTTCAACACTGTAGAGTTCCAGGTGCCCGCAGACGGCCACAATAAGTTTTGTCCTCCATCGCCGATTTTCTGTGACGCTGGCATGTTTTCATGACACGGCACTGGCAAAATGCTCGGCTCAACTTCAAACATTTTCAACTTGCTCAAGCAAGTGTTTGTGTGCGTTTGCACGACTCGGAACACATTTGCATCTTTTGATTTGGCTTTGTATTTTAGAGCGCTGTGTGAAAAATTCAGTCAGAAATGGCGGAAAACTTTTGGTTTTGAGTGTAGCAATTGAACGAGGACATTCGTTTCAGTTAAGGTCGGTGTTATTTTTAGGGAACGTGAAAAAATAACAACCTGCCCAGCTACTGCAGCCATCTTTGATTTGCATACAGTCAATCAACTCTGCTTTCTTGTCGGTCTCCAGGAGTGTCGCCTGCACTGTTGTGGAGATGCTGACCCAGAAACCTCCTTGGGCAGAGTACGAGGCCATGGCGGCCATTTTTAAGATCGCTACCCAGCCTACCAAGCCCATGCTTCCAGAGAGCGTGTCCGAGGCCTGCAGGGACTTCCTGCGGCAGGTGTTTGTAGAGGAGAAGTGGCGGCCCACTGCAGACATTCTCCTCAGCCACCCTTTTGTCCAGGGCAGCTTCTGAGGCCTGCAGATCCCCCCTCCCAGCCCCCCTCCCTGCCTGCGAGGCCCCCATGGCCCAGTGCTTCCTCTCCTCTCCGGCCCACCCTGTCCCAAGGGCTCTCTGTCACCAGGATCCAGGGCCCAGCACCAATCCAACTTCCTGCCCTGTCATCTATCACCAGTGTCTGCCTTGACAGGACTGAAGTAGCCCTGCGTTTCTCACAGGCTGGCTCAGCCGGGATTATGCTCGGAGAGGGCAGGTCGGCCGCTGTCAGATCTCCAGAGTCCTCCGTCAAGCATCATCGCTGTGTGTCTCTCTCTCAGGAGGGCACCGGCTAGAAAGCACTTAGCAGTCTCACAAGCTTACGACTGCTGTCCTTTTTTCCAAGTGCGGGAAAAAAAAAAAAAGAAAAAAAGTTGGAGAGCGGTTGATGTCTCACACTTTGAGTCCCGCTTTACACTCATCCACTGCCACAGAAAAGTGTCCAGGATTAGCCGGACATTGCATAATCGTGACTGATGGCGTTGATCACATCTGATAGTACTGTAAGTTACTCATCGGCCACAGTCGGATGGCTGCGAGTGAAAATTAAGATGGTGAAATATTTTTATATGACAGACTATAACATGAACAAAGTCATCTTAGACAATGAAATTTTCTATTGGCACCTAGAAAAAATGTAAATGTATTTTCATCAGCGCCTTACAGTAAGACTTTGTAAGCAAGAATGTCTTTTTTTTTTTTTTTTTAAAAAACACCTGAGCGGGTCAACGTGACCCTACTTTCATAACTCCATGTAAGATTGTCAACATTGCACTTTTGATATCATGCATCGAAAACATTTTCAACATGCAGGATAATCAACTGAGGAGATATTTTTCTATTTGATGCTTTTTTTTTTTTTTTTTAAATATTATTTCTTCAGGAGAATTGTTTAGTTTGTTCCAATGTAAAGACAAAAGGAAAAAAAAAAAAGAGAGAGAGAACCAAACATTTGCATTAGCGTGCAATGTTCAAGTCTATCAAGCAATACCAACAGGAGTCTGTGACATCCATTCCAGCTTCCCATGCACTGAGCCTTGTTCCATTCACAAGTGTCCAAAGAATATCGTCAAAAAGCAGGATGAATGAAAATGCTGCAGAGACAAACTTTTCACCACACGCAGGCTAAGTTCATGTACAGTATTAGGCATGTTGTTTTTTTTTTTAATTTTTTTTTTTTTTTTTTTGTCGCCTCAGAGCCCTACAGCCTTTTCTATGTTACGGCAGCTTCGTGCACAGTAGACTGCACAGACCAAATCAGATGCAAAGACATGACGAAATTAGAAACCCCGGGAGGAGGAGAGCATCTCGCCGCGCGTCCATTCGTGTCGTTATACGAACTTGATCACACCATTGCCTTTACTTTGCTTTCCACACTATGTATGAAATGAATGGCTCGGTGGCCGCTTGACAGCAGGCCGCCTCGCTCTGTGCCAACATCAATGTGGGGAAGAAAGAAAAAAAAAAAAAAGGGCGGGGGTGGTGCAGGGGGTTCAAGTTGGAAAGATGCAGCCAAACACTGTTTGTTTGTTTTCCGGAAATGCCTGTTGTTTTCTGCGTTGAGAAATGAAGGGGATTAATAACGGAGGTGTGGAGGTTCGCTGTAATACAGTGGCACTTAGAACAGGAATGAACAAATTTTTTTTTTTTTTTTTTTGACCCTTGTCAGTGCCTTATCTGAATCTGCTTGTAAACACAAATGTTCACTGCCAAAGCAGAAAGCTTAATGAGGTGAGCAACTGTTCTGTAGAGAGCACACACACACAGGATCTGAAGTTCTTTTTATACGGAAAAAAAAGAAAAAAGATTATACTGTAAATACATGTTGTTCTGCACTTTTGTATGAAATTTCTTTACATTATATACGAGTCTATTTGATGACATAGCTGCGATATACGGTAGATTGTACTGTGATTTAGACCGAAATATGTATGATTATCTCTTTGAGAGCTGGAAGGCAGCATGAAAAGGCTGTGAGGCTTTCGATTGGGACAGCTTGTTTTGTCTTAATGACAAAGCCCTGAAACATGAAATGTATCGATATCAATTATGTTTTGTACATTTAACTTAATAAATCAAAGGTCTAAGTCCATGTTGCTGTGTATTCTTTGTAATTGGTGATCAGCTGAAGGATTTGTACCATCAAGTGATGTAACCATTTCAACATATAAAATAATACTACGAATAATGCGAATTCAGAATAGGGCTGGGCGGATTAATACTAAAATGCAGAGCGATATCAGCACACTGAGGGATCAGTTTGTTTCTCTTCAACTTTAAAATAAAATATTGATCAAATATTTTTGTTTTTCTCATTCACACCACCCACTGAAGCTTTCTTATGAAGTTGCAATATGATTACGCAAGACAATAAAAGTTTGACATTACCAGTTCTAGTATTATAGTGATGCAACTTTGATTCATGTTGCTTTTCCATTTGTTTTCACGGTTTTTGTTGTCGCGGTTTCGTGTGTGGCTCGCTGATAACAGATAAAATAAAGATAATTCGACATTTTTCGATCCCAGCCTTTACTGGTCAGCTGTATGTTCCGGAACGCTCGACTTGGAATACTTTTTGCTACTCCCACTTGCGCACTCGTGTTCAGAAAAAAAAAAAGATTGGTGGCTGCAAAAAAAGCTCGGGGCAGCTGTTAGAAAAGCAGCTTACAAAACGCGGCGTTTTGTAACCGCGTGTCTGGAAACGTGACGCGATGCGAGCGCAGCCGCCGCAGAGCGCGCAGACCGGGGGGAGGAAGAGCCTCCTCACACGCACCGCAGCGTTCCGCGTCCCGGACACCACCAGCACGCCTCGCTTGTTTGTAGCCGGGCTGCAGTCGTCATGTCGGCCTCTCGCACCGTCATATGCCTGCTGAGAAGCGACCTGCGGCTCCACGACAACGAGGTAGGACGCATCTCCCGACGCGAGTTCGGATTAAGCCCACGAAGCTCTATAAAAGGAAGCTTCTCTTTTATTTACTAATGCGATGTGCGCAACGGGCAGGATTCGTCGAATATGCTTCAGACGCCCATGTTTTGAGGTTTTCACCACTTTTCAGCCAGCAGTTGGCCGGTGAGTTTCTCTCTGCGCAGCCATGGCGTGTTTACATCACCAGCGCCATGCTAGCGGCGTAACGCGCGCTGGGTAGCAGCAGCGTGGACAGCACAACTTCCGGCACAAACCTTGACAATAAAAGCATTATCCTTTCATAACAGTCCACAGAAACATCAACGTTGATATGTCAAAATAGTTTTTTGTTTTTGTTTTTAACTTTAACTCGCTGTCTGTTTTCATTCATTTCATTCATTGTATATTTGTGTATCATATGCATCTGTGCTTGTTTTGTGTATCTTTTTTGTCAGACCGAAAGAAAATCAATAATAATAATTCAAAAAAAAAAATAAAAATAAAAAATTCACCTCCAGCTATTTCGATAGAACACCTGGAAAAGCAACACTCGCCCTCAGCCACATTAAGTATGCTTGTGCAGCGACTACTCCGATTACCCTTCGAAACAAAAGCCGTACTTTTCATTCCCGAAAATGCTATTCTGAGAGAATTCCGTATTTGAGTAACATGCTGTCAGTTTCCCTTATCAGTCATAATCGAGTGAAGTTTTGTTTGCTGCCCCTGCAATCTTGTCACGCTCCCTTCCCCGCACACTCACCGCTGTTCCCCTGCAGCTTTTCCACTGGGCTCAAAGGAATGCAGAGTACATTGTCCCGCTGTACTGCTTCGACCCCAAACATTACATGGGGACCTACAACTACAACCTGCCAAAGACTGGACCTTTTCGCTTGCGCTTCCTGCTGGACAGTGTCAGAGATCTCAGAAACGCACTGCTCAACAAGGGGAGGTAAAGAAACCATCTACTGATCCTCGTGTTTGTGATTTGTGTGTCATCAGCTGCTTTACTTGCTTTTAAAATTTTCTTTACCTGTGTGTAATGTTGCCGATATGGTTGATTTGCACCTTTTTCCTTCATTCTTTCCTTTATTGAATTGATGCAGATGCAGCAGGATCAGAAACGTGGCCTTATATGAGCTACTGCTTTTATTCATATGTCTAACATTGCCATGCTCACATGCGGTCAGCCAGGGGAAGTAGCTATCCTTCAATCCAGGATGCAGCTTGCCTGACATAGACCTGGTATATGATTGCTTATGTGTGTGTGTGACAGCAACCTGGTGGTGAGACGGGGTAAACCGGAGGAAGTAGTTGCCGACCTCATCAAGCAGCTGGGCTCTGTCAGCGCTGTTGCCTTCCACGAAGAGGTACGTCTTCTCTCCTCATGGAACCATCTACCACATCCGTGTTACAGTCCGGTGATTTTGGAGTCGCTCACCCATCGCGCGATCGTGTTCCAGGCAACCTCGGAAGAGCTGGCCGTGGAGAAGCAAGTGAAGGATGTCTGCGCTCGGATGAAGGTGAAAGTGCACACCTGCTGGGGGTCTACACTGTACCACAGAGACGATCTCCCATTTCACCACATGTCCAGGTGAGAGGACGCGTGTCTTGCTCGAGACGGAGCACTGGAACTCTGCCCCATGCACTTGTGATTCGGGTCCGGAGGGAATGCCGAGGAGCATTTTTGGAATTGTTTAGTGGCAAGAATGGTCGCTTATCGCATTTCATTGTGGTTGTTAGGCTGCCTGATGTGTACACTCAGTTCAGGAAGGCAGTGGAGACCCAGAGCAGGGTGAGGCCTGTGTTCCCAACCCCCGAGCAGCTGAAGCCTCTCCCGCAAGGGCTGCAGGAGGGAGACATTCCTACAGCCGAGGATCTGCAGCAGACAGGTGCTGCATCTGCTCAGCACACGCAGTTAAATTCAAAAGCTGCCTCTTGCATTATCCCTTTGCAACTTAACGATCTATCAAGATTACATACATAATCAAACTGCGTCCACATTTCTATCCTCAACATGTACCCCCTGTACAATTTGTTTTATATACTTGTGAAATCGATTTTGGGCCCGCCGTTCATTTTAATGCGGTGCCTCCGTGAAGTAAATCCACACCGCTGCCGTTTTCAGAATTGAATAAGCAAACCGCTGAGCGCAGATCCCCGCTTATTATGCCAACCAGCTCGCAGACGGCCTTTATTTCCATGAATATGATTAAGCTTTTATGCTTCTCTGTGTCTTAATGCACATCAGGGGAGGGTTAATATGTATTATGCAGTCCGAATCTAAAATGTGTTTCCTGTTTTGTTCTCAAAAGAGCCCGTGACTGATCCGCGCTCAGCCTTTCCTTGTTCTGGTGGGGAAAGTCAGGCGCTGGCCAGACTCAAACACTATTTCTGGGACACGGTGAGTACAGCTCGCCTCACACTGAGACACTGGCCAGTTTTCAGTCAAGTGCAAAAAATCTGATGATGCAATGTCGATTATGGAGATCTAAAGAAAAGATATGTCTGTGCTTTCTGCAGAATGCAGTCGCGACATACAAGGAGACGCGTAACGGCTTGATCGGCGTGGACTATTCCACCAAATTTGCACCTTGGTGAGCGCCGTCGCACGAGTCCTCCTGCTGCCGAATGTTCTCTGGAAATTGTGTCCAAATATATCTCTAACGAGCTGCACTGGCCTTGCGCAGGCTGGCGATGGGATGCATCTCGCCACGGTATATTTATCACCAGATCCAACAGTACGAGAGGGAGCGGACGGCCAATCAGAGCACATACTGGTGAGTGTCAACATGGGAAGCACCTGGGTATTTAGAACAGTGAGACACAAAATAAAACATCCTGGCATTTTAGGTGACATGGATACAAAAAGTTCACCAGGTTCTGCTAGTGTCTTATATGTAAAGGTAGAAAGTCACATGTTCAGTGCATTGGGCATTGATTGGTGGTTTTAAATGAAATATAATCAGTTCTGTTTGCACAAATATATCAACGTGATTGTGTACGCCTGCTCGTATTACAGGGTCATTTTTGAACTTTTGTGGCGGGATTACTTCAAGTTTGTGGCTGTCAAATATGGAAACAGACTGTTTCAGGTCGAAGGTAAAAAAAAAAAAAGGCTTATAATATATTTTTGTTTACATACAAATAAATCAATATAAAGCTCATATCATGACAACTTTACCTCAGGACTCCAGGATAAATCTGTGCCATGGAAAACGGACATGAAGCTTTTCGACGCATGGAAAGGTTGGCACTTTTCCCCCCAAACTGTTCACAAATATTCCTTTTTATAGAAAATTAATCTGCGTCTTTAAGAAGCTCATCATCTGTATATGTGGCTGAATAAATGTTTGTCGTTTGCGTTCACAGAGGGACGCACAGGAGTTCCCTTCGTGGACGCAAACATGAGAGAGCTGGCCGCGACGGGCTTCATGTCCAACAGGGGGCGCCAAAACGTTGCTAGCTTCCTCACCAAAGACCTGGGCCTGGACTGGAGGATGGGAGCCGAGTGGTTCGAGTCCCTCCTGGTAAGTATTGTTGCTGACGTGTGAAGTTGATTTGAACGCGTGATGAAAACAATTTGGTAAACGATATTTCACGACTGTAATGGGAGCAGCAGAACAGCGCGTTTTCTCTGCCCTGCGCCCATAAATGATCTGTGTTTGACTTAAAATCCCCCCCCCTCCCCCCAAAGGTGGATCATGACGTCTGCAGCAACTATGGCAACTGGCTCTACAGCGCTGGAATAGGAAATGATCCCAGAGAGAACAGGAAGTTCAACATGGTCAAGCAAGGCCTCGACTACGACAACAACGTACGTTTATGAGGCGTCATTTGTTTCATGTTTCTTCCGTCTCTTGCTCGTAGCTCGCCACTGTTTTGCGCTCCTCCCTGAGGTTTTTGGGCGGCGATGTCGCCGTCAAGGAGATGAAAGCCGCGATGTGGAAATGCCATTCACTGTCTAAGCGCTGTGCCTTGCAGGGCGACTACGTACGCCGGTGGGTTCCTGAGCTGCAGAACATCAAGGGAGCTGATGTGCATACGCCTTGGACCCTCAGCACTGCCATGCTGTCACATGCTCATGTGTCACTCGGCGTCACTTACCCGGCCCCCATTGTCACGGCTCCTGAATGGAGCAGACACGTCAACAAGAAAGCGGTGGGTGTTCAGATGAACTGGCATGATTGTGTGACGCTGCACATCACACACCTGGAGATAAGAAACTACGCGTAAGGCCTCCAAAGCCCTTACGCACGAATATAGACGTAGCTCATTTACCTTTTTTTCCCCCCTTAACAGAGCGGATCAGGGCCTTCAGCGAGAGGAAAAAAGGGCCCATCTCACACGACTAAACAGCATCGGGACAGAGGAATAGATTTTTATTTCTCCAGAAGTAAAAACCTGTGATCTACCTCGAAGCAGTTCCCGCGGACGTTTCATGGAAGACGGAAGTTCTGCTGATGAAGCTTCGTCCTTTTTTTTTTTTTTTCTCTTCCTTTTTTTTTTTTTTTGTTAAAGCTGTGGTTTTGAATACTGAGAGAAGTTGTGTGATGATGAGGAGGAAACGCACGTTCCTGCTTTGGCTGCGGTCAGACGGCTAACAGATAAATACAACACAAGCAGTGCTCTTTGACTTTTTTTTCTACATTTTCAGTTATTCTGCTGCAATACTGAAAACCCCACTGACTGTTTTTTTTTTGTTGAAAAAAAAGTGGATCCGTTATAATGATCTTTACATTGATTTTTTTGCGCATTTTTTTTATTGTTTTTTTTTTCCTTGCAATTTTTTATAATGTCTCTCTGGCAACGCAGCCGTTTTTGCTTGCTGGATTTGGTGTGTGACGGTTACAAAATAAAATCGCTCGACGGCAAACAGTGTCGCTCAGTGCAGTGCCGTGATTGCGCAATGCAAAGAATTCCTTTATTTCAGCGCGGAGTTCAAGCGTTCATGCGTCGTCTTTGGAAAGTGTGTCGCGAGATTTGCGTTAGAACCCGAAGAGCAAACGTGACCTAAACACCATGGACGTATATAGATATATAGATATATAGATATATGTGTCTACATGTCAAACACCACCTCGGAAGCCACTGGCCTTCAGAGTCCGCCTGGGCGTGTCTTCCCGACTCCGCCCACGCGTGACGCAGTCGCGCCGAGGGCGCCGCGTCACGCCACTTCCTCGTTCTCGTGTCAGGTAGCTTCCTCGAACCGCGTCGCCTCTTCGAACCGTAGGAAGGAGGTTTAAACTCAGGCGTTTCGCGCAGGAGCCGCTCGGTGGAGGGGGGGGTGGGACGCCTGGGAGCCATGGCCTGCGCCGACGGAGACGCCGACCTGTTCGGGACCCCTCTCGTTGCCCTGAACATGGGCGTGAGGAAGAAGTTGGGACTCTATCTGAACCCCAGCAAAACGGTGGCGGCGGACTGGAGGGACGTCGCCGAGGCCATGGGCTTCTCCTACCTGGAGATAAGGAACTACGAGGCCTCCAGCAACGCCACCGTGCGCATCCTGGAGGAATGGCAGGCCGGATCCGCAGACGCGTCCGTGGGGAAGTTACTGTCGATCCTGGGGAAAGTGGAGCGAGAGGACATCGTGGAGGATCTCCGACCTCTGATCGGTGCGTCACCTGCTTCCCTGCGCTTTGCCGCGCTCCTGAGCGACATCGGGCCCCTGCGGAGGTTCCGCCCTCGCGGGACTCCGCGCAGACCCGAGTTGCCCGTCGTGCGTAAAAGCGCGTGTGATTTGCCGTCGTTTCAAGTGCGTTAGTGTTCCTTCACGTTTAGGAATGCAGCGACGGGAGGCGTTTTTAGTTCGCGATTGTCGCTCAGTCCGTGAGACTCTTCTTTGGGCAACATGACATGGATCGACATGGATACTTTTTTAATCGTTACCTGACAGTTTTAACAACTGCTAGCAAATAATATCGTATTTATTCACGTTATTTAGTGTATGATGCCAAAGCGAGAGTGCACGAATTGATAATAATAATAATAATAATAATCAGAGTGGTAGTATTGGCACAAAAACACAAACGAGCCTCGGACATTCTTTTCTGCAGTCGGAGCAACCTTTGTAGCCTTGAAATAAAAAAAAAAATCTAAACTTAATGACAAAGTGCCTGCTAAACTAATGATCCCCCCCCCATCAGCTCCAGCTGTATTTTGTATTTAGTGCCAATATTTGACAAACTCATCGCAGATGTCAAAGCTTTCATAACATCTCAACTTACACGTAGGTGGGTAAACACCTTTGCCCCATGAAGCTCTTTACTGAAAGGCTGATGGTGAACTTCCTGTACGGGGGGGGGGGGGGAATTGAAATTACACCAGAAATTTGTTGTGCAACTAAAGCATAGTATCACAATCTGAACGGAAAATTCTGAGATGAAGTACAGATGTGAGGCTGCCAACTTAGATGAGGAAATGAAACAAGAACATCAAACCGATCGCTCCGCGTTGAACCGGTTGATATTGGAATCAATCCTCCAAATGAACAGAGTATCAGTCGTGTTGATATTTTGGGATCAATCTGCCAACCCCTACCAGCTTCTTAGATATTAATATTTTATTGAAGCGGTTGTCATGGATTTTGGGAAAGACGCTGATCAACATTTTTCAAAGGTTTTCAGACATTGTATTGGCTAAATAACCAGTCGATAAATTTAGAAATGATTCAACTGATTGATCAGTGGTGTTCAAGCCCCCGTGATCCTCAAAATGCATTCCCACTGGTTCTCCATTTTCCTTTCTCTATCTCTGCAAATTTACTGGGCTCAGACACAACTGCACTTAAAATGCTGTGTGTATGCATGTGTGTGAACATGTTTAATATATCAGATGAAGACGTCAGGAAGTATCGAGAGACTGTGAAGAGGAGGACTGAGCCCCCGGTTCAGGTCCCCGAGGTTGACAGCTGTGTCCCCCGCACACCTGAGAGGAGTGGCATCACCCTGGACGATGACCCTGAAGGTCGGTCATTCCACAACACACGGCTCAAACTGTCTCTTCTACTTTTCTAAAATGGACTCAAATCCCAGTTAATGGCCATGTTTGTTTGTTTGTTTTTTTTAATATATACATCGATTATATATCCATGCTAGTCAGAGAACAGTGTCGTCCAACTTCTGTTTTAAGTACGTCATCTTAGAGACGTGTTCATCGCAAGGGCCACAGGCATGGAGTCAACACAGGAGGTGACTAAATCTGCCGGTATGCCCCCTAACCCAGAAAAGAGATTAAAGTCGATAATCTCATTTCCGCCGATTCTTGAATATTTAAAAACAAACACAATGCGATCAACTATTGCTGTGGCCAAGGTTTTAGTGGATGGATCTGACAGGAATTTAGCATAATGTTGCAAGAGGATTAGAGCGGCGGGCTTAGTACTGAATGGTTGCCGGTTCGACGCCGTGCATCGGCGGTGGACACTGTGGGTGAAGGGAGTGAAGGAACAGCCCTTTCAGGCACCTAGCCACCAAAATGACTGCTGCCCTCTGCTTCAGTGCGCATGTGTGTTCACTACCTACAGATGCGTCAAATGCACAAGGTTTATTTACCATAAATCATTCATAAAACTAGTAATTCGTGTTAAAATCAGCAAAGCTGGTATTATAACAATAAATTCTGATTTTGCAGTGTGCTTTTAAAGGCTTCTCGCTCAACTCAAATAGGAAACGCTCAGACCTAATCTGATATGTCATCTTGTGGTCTAATCGCTCATGTCTGCACCGTTGCTTCCTTGCACACTCTGGTGGTTTCCTCGTTTTGCTCGTGCTTTACTTTTGTGGAATATATTTCGTTTCAGCGGGAAAGTGCATTTCTCTGGTCTATTAGGTGCACTTACTCTGAGTTGTTGTCACTTCAAAGATGAATAAAGTTGTGTCATTGATTTGATGTGCTCCTTTCTTAAACTGAATCCAGGCTCGCCAGAGCTGTTCGACGCCTTCATCTGCTACTGCCAGAGTGACATTGAGTTTGTCCATGAGATGATCCGGGAGCTGGAGCAGACTGATTACAGGCTGAAACTGTGCGTGTTTGACAGAAACGTCCTCCCGGGCTCCTGTATTTGGACCATCACGAGTGAACTCATTGAGAAGAGGTAAGACACCAAAACATTAGAACCATGTCCAGCTGTGTTTTTGTTATGTAGTTACACATATATATATATATATATATATATATATATATATATATATATATATATATATATATATATATATATATATATATATATATATATATATATATATATATATATAT
>CAAKHG010015993.1:0-15043 GCA_901007715.1 Dactylopterus volitans | reverse complement strand
CCCCAGCTCAGTTAATACTTAATGTCCCAGCACACACACACAGACACACACACACACACAGGCAGTTGCAGTATGCAGACTTGCTCGTCACTTGCTTGTCATAAACACACGTGCACACTTATGCACACACATAAACACAGGCAGACATAGTTTCGAACACACACACACGCACACACAGCCACACACAGTCACACACAGTCACAGTATATAAAATATTCAGCAGTCCATTAAATAATGATGAACATTGATGGAATGAAACTTGCTAATTTAACAGGGACTTGCTCTTTCCTTTGTTAGAGAAAGACAACAGACAATGGAGGCTTGGCTACAAGAACACACACACACAGACACACACACCGGCACAAACACACACGCTGACTCACTTACACACACCTTCGTAGAAATGATCGCAGCAGGAGAACAGAAGTGACAGTTTATAGGCACCACTGGGACGTTTCTGAACCAAAGTGTGTTTTTATTTTTTCTCACAGCATCTGGCCTATCTGGCTTGAAGCACGCCAGCGTCCGTGCATGCGCGTGTGTGCGTGCGCGCGCACGTGTAGCCGTGCACATGTTCACTCAGTGCATATCATAGTAGCTGCATTAGAATTTTACAGCAGTTTGATGTTAAGCATATATACACGTGCAATGTAAGTAGGGCAGCTGTCCTTTTCGCTCCGGCAGCGTGTGGGAAGTGCAGCGTTATTGCTCTAAAGATTAATAATGTTGGCTGCTGTTTGTAGCATTGAAATAGAAGTTTAGTAATCAGTTAATTAAATCTGCTAATTAAATCAGTGTTCGGAGGCGAGCGTGTTTTTCACATTTTGCTTTTCTGAGCTGTTGCAAACAGTGGGAGGGAGATGGAGAGGAAACAAAGAGGGGCGAGAGAGAGAGAGAATATGAGGGCCTGTTGAAAGCTGGATATGTGAAACGATAAGGGCACAGGACATGAAAAAAGTCGGGCAGTGAGTGTGTGCGCTTGCAAAAATGGCCGCAGTGTGTGTGTGTGTATGTGGGTGCGCGTGCGCGCGTCAGTGTGTGTGTCAGAGTGCATGTGCTCACTCGTGCACATGTGCATATTTCCGAGGACCTTTATTAACTCATCTGGATTTCAATCCCTCGCCCTCATGCACATTTATTCCTGTGTGAGTTCAACTTAAACAGTTTCCAACAGCAACAACCTCACATTCCCCCAAGTGGCAAATTGCAAGTGTGTGTGTATGTGTGTGTGTGCGTGTGTGTTGTGCTCATTTTCCACTGATGTCAGCACTTGGATGCAGAATCACCTTATAGTAAAAGTTACACTGAAACGCTTTTCCTCGTTACAATCTGCGTTGAGGCTTGCGATGTCTGCCTCTAATTGCGTTCTTTGCTGCGCTAAGCTGTCAGATAGCGGTGGCGGCTAAATAAAATGTTTCCTCTGAAATTCATGAATACCAATTTACACAATTACTTGACTGGAATTGCAGCGAAACTCACATTAATGGCAGTTTTCAAAACAAAAGCGGAAAGCCATTAAGATTAATAGGGTAATGAGATGAAACGCTAGACATGAATTAAAAAGCAAGACTACAGGAACATAATAGGCGAAAAACACAGCTGGAATCAAACTGAAACGAAAATGGTGCGAACGCGTGCCTGTGAGAGGACATTTTAACAACCGGAGGTGGCACTAATTTTTCAAGCTCCTTAGGCGGTGTGTTCAAAAGCCTCAGACACCGCAACCGGGCCCCAGGGCTTATTACTTGCTACAGCAGCTTCAGACTGCAGCGCACTGGAGATAGCAAAGATTATATCAGCATTACTTGATTCTATTCGTCATGACTCCGGGCTGTTTGTTGAGGTAACAGACTTGGACGTTACAGAGAGGGAAGAGTTTCAAGGGAAATTATGCGCCTACTGTGCACTTGTTAGAGCATTTTGCATCGTCATTCTCCATAGCGGCAAGTGTGTGCGCCGTTTTAAAAAAAATATATAAAACTTATATATATATTTATAGTTATTTATTTATTTTTGTTACGTGTGACATCGATCACTGCTCGCGCGCCGACCTTTGACGCGAGATCCCTGCTGCTTGGCAGATTGGCACTCCAGATCTCTGTTTGTTTGGCCCTTTAATCTGTCCCCCCGCTCCCTGATATAATCCCTCCCCTGCAGACCTGCGCTGACAGGTGGAGGCTGCACTGGGGTGTCCTTGACCTATGCTGCACGGTGGGCTGGCATGGGACTGGATCAAACCGGATCAGACCCGACTCACTCTGCGCTTGTGTGTGTGCGTGTGTCTGAGAGCGGCACGCACAAGTATCAGACAGGGTTTTGTTTTGGGTTTTTGTTTTTTGTGTGTGTTTTTTGGGGGGATGGGCATTTTCTGAACATTTTCAAGCATGTAGGTTGGTTTAATCCAAGTATGTTTATCTGGAGGGGAAAAAACGATCAAAATCTGGGGGGTGTTGTCGCTTTTTCAGGGGCGCACGTAACACAGAATTAGATTGGTCAAGTGACAGCCTGCAGTGCGTTTCACGTCTGCCTTTACATAATCAAATTGTGAAATCCTGTTTAACATTTACTGCCTTTCCGGCTCAGAGACACCCTTAATAGGAAAACATGGATTCAATGGTTTGTGAGGCGCTGCCATGTTTTTTCAGGCCCACATCCTGGCAGACCTCTGCCGCCCTGTGAATGTCAGGCGATTGACGGTAAACAGAGCAATGTAATGCGGCAGCCATTCTCCCAGGCACAGTGAAATCACAATAACACTGACGCACTGGCGGAACCAAATTAAGGCTTCATGTTTGCTCTCACTGATCATCCAGATTCCGTGGAAGTTGTTTTTCTTCTTGACAAACAGAATGGCAACTAATGGATTCCCCTTAAGGTTAGGAAATGAGGCCAGTTATTTTTCATTTACGCTTATAAATGTTCAGCTACCAGCAGGAGTGGTATTAGGGAGAGGGGTAACATAGATTATTGGCTCAAACTTAAAAACCACATGCATTATCCTCAGCATTTGAGCATGCCCGCCGGTTAGAAGAAATAAATCCATTTTTCAAAGGTCATATGTTGGTAGTCTCAATACAAAGTCTTACTGAGTGGTTATTAGTTGGGTTTTTTTTAACAAACTGATGCCAAACAGCGGGGAGGCAAAGGAATAGCCAGAAAAGCGAAAGCTATCAGTTAAAATAAAACTGCTCACGTTTCAGTAATCCTTGTGATTTTTACACCGCTGATCAATGTCACCCAGATTTGCTGCAACTGAGAAGAGAACTCTGCGCATCATAATTTATGACTGCTCCCTTTCTCTGCCCCTCATAATGACTGGAGAGGGGTAGAAATTAAGATCCCTTTTTTATATATATATATAAACATGGGATTGTCGCCGCAGGGTGGGACACAGCTAGAATAATAAACAAAAGAGAACTGTGCTGTCGCACACTTATCTGTCGACTAGGTCAAACAACAATTAGCAGGCTGTCTTCTCCAAGGTCTTGGGAGCACAATGCATGATTTACTTAAAGCTGGGAGAGAGAGATGCAGACAACACGCTGTTTACAAGAAGGATCTTTTTGTTGACGTTGGTGTCTAAAACTCCCTCCACTTTGCTCCGCATCACATTTCATCAATCAACAATAAAGCGCAAGACAAGTAATTATTGAAGCGCTACCTCGACGAGAACCTGTTGTGGAACAAATTGCACTTGGGCTGCGGCTAGTTGTTATTTATCGAAGAGCGAGGCATAGGCCAAGGTAGACCCATAAAATTTTGGGGCTCATCTATTTAACTTTGTGACAAATTGCGTTGTTTTTTGTCTTTTAAATATTAGCAGTAATGGAGTCCTGCGCTCTGTGAATGCCCTTTTTGTCAGCGTTGTTGCGCAAATAACTGGTGGTGGAGGGCGGAGCATGGATGAATGGATTACCCATTAACCTTTAGGAAAGATTTTAGATTTTTTTTTTTTTTTTTTTTTTTGCAGAGATACACTCTCTACAAAGTTATTATCCAATAAAATGGTTCACTTAGTGCTTTGGCATTGGACCATTTGTAACAAGGACAAAGAAAAGCCTGATGAAATCCTCACAGTCGAGATGCTGGAACTAGGGGCTGTTAAGATTAATCAATTAACCGATTATCAATAGAGTTCCAGCTGTAGCCTGTCATGCTACACATGACCCTTGTTTGCCAAACATGAATAATAAAGAGGTTCATAAATCCGGGCCCGACCAAAAGAATGGCTATCCAATAAAGCATGAATGCCTAAAATGATGATTGTGATGAATAGCGACAGCTGGAAGGCCTGTTTTGAATGTCCCCCGGGAAAGCAAGCAGCCGCTTGCCTGAGGAGTCTTATCTAAATGCCTTGGGCTGTACCTGACCAGCCTCGGAGACAGACCCACTGGTGCACTGGAGAACTGTGAATACCCCAATAATCACATAATGGATGCCAAAGGCTCAAAAGCTTTAGGCTGCATGCTAGTTCAGAGCGGTTTGAATGTCTCCTGCAGGGCTGCTTAGAAATGTGGTCATCCAGGGCAGAAAGCGCTCGCAAATTCTCAGACCGAAGGAATTCCATTTATTTTGTTTTGTTTAAATTAAGAGGATTTTCGGCTCATTCTGTCCTTAAATGTACACATGTATGAGCCGAACAGAAGTGAGAATGTTTGGCATCTGGTCATTCTGACCCAAGCCGGGACCCTATTATCTCATATTTTTCTTTCTCTGTCTCAGTATTTATCGTGTCTCTTTTTGTTTTTATTATTGGATTTCTCAATATTGTCTTTGTACACACACCCAGACACACATACACTTTGGCCTTTTTGCCCCACGTTGTGCAAACAAGATCCCAAACCCCGCCTCAAAGCTGAAATTAGGACTTCTGCGCTGTGTCACAGCGGTCGATACCGTGTAAAACCTATTATGATGTTCATCACCGAAGGCCCCCCGGCACTGAGAAGATGCTGTACATCATAGGCCCCATCTATTTTTCCAGCTGGCCTTTTCCCCCCTACAGGCCAGTCCCAGTCCAGTGGCAATGGATCTGTGGAACTGTGGTCAATAACATCCTGTAGTTATGTATCTGTGGTCACTTTTTAACCCTGCGGTCAGACCACCATATATAAGCTCAGCTATCACGTGTGATATATAGAGGATAAATCAATCACACAAAGGTTTCATCGTACATTTAAATATGTAAAAACATTGGAGCATCACGAAAGATGTGAGCAGTTGAATTCAACAGACACTTAATAAGGAATTAATGAGAAAGCCATGTCTTTGCATTTGAGGCCAGGGCTCGAAATTCATTTTTGCCTTGATAATTATCGCTTTCGCATGCCATTAAGTCCTTTTCGACACTTTCGTGCACTGTCTGCCACCTGCAATGTGTAAGTGAGGAGTGACTGCACAGTAATATAACCACACAAATGTAGAATTAAATTATGCAGACGCCTGTTGACTTCAAGGTTGGGAATCTGTTGTTCTGCTTTCTAACATACTGCCAAGCATACTTTTTTTTTTTTTTTTTTTTTTGGTAATTTCTTGAGAGATTGTAGCTGCAGGTGATTTGTACAAAAAGTACCAGTGTTAAAAGTTCGCCCCAGTCGATAAAGATGAATCTAGAATGTTGTGTCCTGAGAATAAATTAGAATTATGCCCAGGAAAATGCCTAGAACATCTCATTTGAAGATCCATGTAATAGCCTCTTATTGACTCTCAATTTAATAAGGCAACAAAGTACAGTTCATCTAGTCCCCATTGTGGATTGCCTTTTAAAGTTTTATTTTAATGTGTTTTTGTTTTCTTGTGTATTCATTGCACCTCAGACCAAATTAGCTCTCTTGCTTGTTCAACATTTAATGATTTAATTTGCTTTTTATCAAACCACATGAATTCCATCAGCAGATAGAGGTGCCAAGGTGTGGTAGAGCTGTCGATTTTCGAGTTTCTTCTTCGTCTCCCGAGCAACTCTCGTCCATGTCGGCCAAAAAGTTGAGTTGAAAAGTTCATTGTTGTCCGTGGCAACAGCAGTCGACAAAGCAAAACAGCAAAGGATGATCATATTACGTGATTGAAAACTTGACAACAGCCGAACAGACCTTCAGATAAGCTTTTTTTTTTTCCTACTGCTTCCTTCAAAGACAGGAATCAACTGTGAACCTCAACCTGAATGATTAGTTGGAGGAACTCAATATTTAATTGCCGAAAAATAATACTGTATGCTGTCATATGATATATCGTCTGATATTTGAGACAATAAAAACTGCGCAGAGTTCATTTTCAGTGGACACCGGCCGTGATGGATTTGTCTTTAACTCCTGCATTTTCTTTATTTCACTGCCAAGTGCTGATTGAACAGGGGAGTTGAATGGAATGGAACCGATTTAAAAAATCTGCATTAGGATTTTTTTTTTTTTTATTTTCTCTACTTTTAATGGCCTACAGGAAAGTCAGAGCATTGTGAAACGGATTAACGCGAGGATAAATGCACAAGAGGTGGGAGAGAGTCTGCGATTACAATGAGAGCTTTGTTTCTCCAACTATCGAGCTGAGGTTTCTGCAAGGCTCCATTATTCTTGCTTTGATGCTGCTGTCTCAATGAAAAGTGGCTGGCAGTGATGCATTGTTTCAACAGCAAAGGGGATATCATTGCAGTGCTATTCAGCATAATTTAGCCTCCACCTCCCTCTTCCGAGCCCACAGTTCTAACCCTCTCCCCGCCTGCTTAGTTGCGAGTCCGTGCAATTACCTGTGGTGCTAAATCAGAGTTTGACAGCTGTGGCTAAATATGGAGCTCCATGCCCACCTTCAACTCATCAAACTTTCAGGGGCTGGCCAAACAGAAACCTCTTCAAGCGGGATGGAAGCTCCTGATAAACACCCGGTAACCCAGGACAACGGTAGTCGAGGGCATCGTTTGTCAGTTATATGGGTTGGTTGTCAAGGAGCAGATTGTCAGAGACCAGGCGAAGTCGGGGACAATTAGAAGATGGGTGATTTATGGCGGTGTGATAAAAAAAAAAAAAAAACTGAGCGGCAGCCATGTTTGGTGGGTATCTGAGCGCCCGTCATCCTCAGCCATGCGTGCGTCCTTGTGTGTGCATGCAGTCGGACAAGTTGATATGTCATAGTGTGACAGATATCCCTGGCTTGGGCTTGCAACATCATTTCCCATCACTACTCTCAGCACAGATGTTTGCATGTGCACGCCCGATCACACATACCCGACGCACACACGCACACACGCACACACACAATGGTAAGCACTCTGCACTCATCCCAGCTGCAGCTGTTCCAGCAGTTAGTGGGACATGGTAGATGCCTCTATTAGAGAGCTGCAAATCCCTACAGAGGTTGAGAAAAGAGATGAGCGATGGATGAAGAATGAACAGAGAAGGATGAACAATGACCCCGATGCTGCTGGGAGGGATCGTGCTCTGGCAAGTCTCACAGCAGACATTCTGGACATTTCTGCATCTAGCTTCAGAGATTTTTAGTGGAAGCGGAGGGGGAGAGTTGCACGCAGCAGGGACTTCGGGGTCGGGGAGGAGGGGGGGGGGGGGTTTGGCGAGGGGTCTTGGAAGGGGTGATGAATGCTGGCGGACTGCTCCTGGAATGTCGGATGGGGCTTTTTCGGAGGCGGCCTGCTCAACAAGGGCAGATGTGGCCCCGAGGGAAATCCAGAGATCATCATTCCACCACTGCTTACCTCTTTCTTTCCAACACACACACCCACACACGCACGCACACATACACCTTACGCAGATCCACACATACACGCGCGCACACGCGCACACATTTCAGTGGTACCTTCTCCGCCGTGTGACCATCAAGGAGGGAAAGTTAAAGGGGCGATTTAACCTCCAGCTGAGGAGGGGTGGCTCCCCCCGCAACCTTTACAGATGGTGTTATTTACTTTTTACAAGAATTGATGTTTGGGAGGTTAAAGCTACCGCCAGCTGCTGGGAGGAGGTTAAACAGTGAAAAGTAATGTACAGGGTCTGTTAACTGCAGCATCTCCATGGTGCTCTATGGTTCTCGGCGCCAAACCATATCGACAGAAGTCACATTCACTCATCCAGTTCCTCCTGTTTCTTACTTATCCCTTTGTTCCACCATTACTCCCCGAAGAACAGGGTGTCAACTCGCGGCGTCCTCGGGCAAAGCAGCGTGTGGGAGGCTGGCGCAGCTGCCAGGCAAGGTGACACAGTGTAGGCAAGATGAACAGGCTCGTCCCGCAGGCTCCTAGACAATTGCGTATCTCAAGGTCTGTCTTTTTTCTGCAGTTAATAATGTTTCTTGTTACACTGGGATGAACCAGTGTGGGTGGATTAACAGATAATAGGCAGTAGCAAGACATGGGAAAAAGAGACAGTGAGCTTTCAGCGCGGTGACCCAGCGTGGGAGGTGTACAGGCAGGCTCTGATATGGGCCAGACTGCGAACCGTTTCCTCCAGTTCTTACTGAATGCTAATGGAGGAGCAGAAGACAGCATTGGCTGGTCGCTCTCATTTCCTGTATCGAGCGTCTGCCTCTTCCTCCCCGATCCATCGCCTGTCCCGTCCTCTCGTTCTGTTTTCCTCTTGTCTCCTCCTATTTTTTTTTTTTTTTTTGTCTCAGACTGAGTAGTGGAAGCTGTTACATGGCTTTGCAGAATTAGCATGAAAATATGGAACAGCTCTTGGCTCCTCGGCATAAATATGTGTATGGGCGCGCACGCACACACACACACACGCGCGCGCGCCTGCCCGCGCGTGTTCATTCAGTCGACTCGCACCATATGGAATAGCTTCATTTGCATAGCGTATTGTTCCCCCGGCACATGGTCTCTTGTGAGTTTTAGTTATAATATACTCAGTCTCTCTCTAGTGACCCTGCACATGAACATCTCTTCCACTCCAACTCTGACCCTTAAACACACAACCATCCTTTCATTCACTCAGACACCTTATCCCCCACCCCCCACCCACGCACTCTCCTCCACAGCATCTGATCCAAGGATTTGTTTGGGATTCTCTCAGATTCACCCTGATTCTACCCTTTACTGGAGTGTGTGTGTGTGCGTGTGACCACCTTCCTATACACACGTTCTCGTCTGTTTTTTATTTCGCCCGACTGTGCATGCGAATTTAATTATGTATCAGCGTCTACTCTTATAGACCTTGATATCTTCCAACGAGGGGAGGAAAAAAAAAATCTTGGATCGTAAACTGAAGGGAGGTTGTGTTGCAACACACTCACACTCTCTGCTACGATTACAATTATGTCGACATTCCATTGACTAACATCCATTCCGAAGCCTCACACTTAGGTTATGCATTTATTCATGACAGCTTCTCATACAGGCAATGTAACCTTTAACCTGTAAGAGCTAATTCAAGTTTATCATAACTTGTGTATTTTTTATTTCCCGAGATCCATCTATGCAAATATCCCAGTACATGACTCTGAAAGAGGCTCAATTTCAGGCTCATATTTTGAGTTTTGGTGTTTGCTGTAATACGTTTACATGTTGGTGGTCTTATATGTTCCATGGCCACAGCACTTCTACCCATCCTCACACACACACACACACACACACACACACACACACACACACACACACACACACACACAGCTCTGCCATGCTCATCCCTTACATATCATGGTTTAACAATAGCGTAACGTGGGTGGGATGGCCATTAGGTTGCAGGTGCCTCAGTGCCTCACAAGATGCATTTACACAGCCGGACGACAGCCGGAATAGCGTGCCCTTATTTTGCCATGCGGTTCCGTGAATTATAGGGGCAGCGTCGCTGTTGTGTTCCAGGTCATTTCCCTGATTCCACAACAACGGAGCGCTATCTACAATCACACACTGGGACAGCACAACACCAGAGCTCTTTGATGCCGTTTAAACAAGCGCAGTAGTATGTGGTCGTCTTATCAGTGGTACTGCACAATCTCTGTGTAAAAAAAGCCTTTGGCGACTTGAACAATTAATGGCAGAAGAGACTGTACTACCAATGAGGCCTTTTGAGAGCAGTGCCACTGGCTCCCTTTGGTGTGCAGTTTTTGCACACACCAACAAGCTTCATGAAACCCAAAAGGAAAACGGAAAACCCCCAAAACCTTAGCATCTCCCCTTTTAGAGGATATTTACTTAGTTGTGAGACCTCTTCCACATCTTGACGGAGCGCTCTGGTTTTGACCCTTGGTTTTTCATTTTAGAGGGCAGGGTAAACATGTCAGGCTTAATATATTTCATTTGTCTCCCATTGTAAGAGAATCCCAAAGCCTCGGCTCCATTTGTGCTGGCAGAGCAGTCGCCTTGTGCCACCTTAATTCCATAAGGCAAATGAGCAGATTTCTTGCCAAAACCAACCAGGTGGCACAAATTGTGAAAGGCTCTGTAGATGTGAGCGAGGCTGCTAGGTTCCAAAATGATTTAGCACTGATTTATTGACGTTGAAATGTTCCAGCGTTTTCAGTTATTCTGCTTTTGAATTGTGTGTAAATCACTGAGGGGTGGGCCCCCCCCCCCCTGCTAAATGACTAATAGTTACCAACTGGTAATTGAAGCTGACACACCGGCTGCATGAACCTTGTCATTCGCTGTGGTGAATATCGGGATGTTGATGCTCGATAACTTTCTGTCCCGCTTGGTTGACAAGGAGCGCTGCCAGGCTGACAGCTGCTCCGACTCCACATTCCTGCGCATGTGATCCGGGATTGGAAATTCAGAGGGGGAGCCTACGCACGCGCGCGCACACATACATACACACACACACATAGGGCTGGGGGCTGACGAGCTGGAGAGGCTAGATGTCACAGTCCTTATAATAGAGGGATGCCCTCTTAAGCTGCTTCACACCAGAGCCTAGGAAATCAAACTGTCATATCAATGACCAAAAAAAAAAAAAAAGGGGGTCGGGGTTAGGGGACCATCTCCCCCTATCCTCTACCCCTTACTTTCCTTTTTCAGCTCATCATGAAAAGCAGGTTTTAGGGGTTCTGTAGCTCGCCGAGGAGGCTCTCCCATTATTTTCACTGTCCTTCGTAATGGTGTAAGAGGAAGGGGTGAGAGCGAAAAGGGAATGGAGAAGTGAGAGTGGAGGAGAACATGGACAGGAGCGAAGCAGGGCTGTTTGTGTCTGGCTTAATGGAGATCTAATTCAATTTTAGCTATGACCAAAGGCCAGGTTCCTCGCCTAAGTGCCTGTTTGCAAGTGCAAACACATCAGCTTTTTTTTGTTAATCCCATTCTTCTCTCCGCCTGAAGAGAAGAACATCAACCCCCCCCCTCCACCTCCTGTCCCATGCAATATATCTTTGTCTGTTTTTTAATGCACTTCTAGGACTTGTCCGCTGCCCTCGATGTTGGAGTTTGTGTTGAATTAACAGCCTTTTGAATCTCCGTAGTCCATATGCGCCCAACAGATGGTGCGTGGCTCTACTGCTTTTCTTCTTCCTGTTTTTTTTTTTTTCACCTCTTGTTTTTTCCTCTCCACTAGCCAGTGATAATTTGCTGCTCAGTGTATGTCCGCCGCTTGTTACTCTGCGTTTTGTTTGTTTGTTCTGCTCTCTTTCTCGCTCGGTCACAGATGTAGTCTGAAATCAGGTCTGTCACACTGGCCCTAATCCCAAGGTTAGCAGCTGCCAATTGTATGCCTGCGTGTGTGCGTGTGCGTGTGTGTGTGTGTGTGTGCGTGTGCGCGTGCGTGACATCTTGTGTGAAAAATTAGATAAGCCAATAAATTGCCCTCATTGCTCTGGTCACCTGAATGTGAACATGTGAAGTTGTTTTGAAATCATCAGTCAGTTGATAACTGAAGCAAGAGTCTGTCATTTTTTCGGAAAATCCCTGGTTTGCGAACGCTGTCAGTGTTCGGGTATCTACGCAAAAATATAATGTATTGCACATTCGTTGTTACTTAAAAAAAATTAGTTTATTACTTTAATTTATTCCTGTAGAAAGTCACTTCATAAACTCAGTACACACTCAGTTTGGGCAGCCACCCGGTGTCTGTTGCTGTTAGCGTTTGTGTTAGCATGCTGCCTTTGCAGGTGTGCGAGAGAGATTTGATATCATGTAGCTTCGCGAAAGTTGATCTTGTTTTTGGCCTGGGCGCAATTTTCCCTTCGCCATCATATGCTTGACCCATTCACTCAAGAAAAATTCAAATTTCTATGCGCATATCCACCCGTCAATGGGTAATAGTTGACCACTCATCTCTTAAACAGACTGTCTTGAGCCAATGTTATGCAACACGAGAGGTCAGAGGTGACCGCACAAGCATTCATAAAGAGGCCATGTTTGATGGGTTGTTTTTTTTTTCCTTCCTCCATCTGTCCATATAATCCCGCAGCTTCCGGTTCCTGTCGATAAAGGGGCATGCATGCAACACACGTAGGGACGATTGTTTGGCCAGTAACTGTCATGTAATTACAGAATTTAGAAACGTGGATCGTGTTACGTGACTGTGGAACTGTGGCAGATGTAATGTGATTACAGTAATGTGGTACTTTGTAGTGTGTTACACCTCCAACACTGGTTAATGTTCGCGGCTACAGCCAGCAAGTGGTTAGTTAATCCGGATGTAAAAGGCGGAACCAGTCAGCTTGGCTGGGAGCGGTAACGTCCCGCTGGCCAAACCCCCCGTAAAACTGTAACTTGTCATTTACACTCTTCTGGGGCTTTTTAAAATGTATACGACAAATAAGATGTAATGTGTTAATTAGCGAGCTTTATAGGTGTTGTTGGGCAGATTTTCTTGCCTGAGCCACACCAGCTGTTTCCCCTCTCGTTCCCAGATTTTGCGTTGTGTTAAGCCGCAGCCGTTCACCAGACAGATATCAAGGTCTCATCTAATTCTCGGCGAAGAAGGCACAAAAGTCTGCATGAATGGAGTGGAAGCGAGGAAGGAGTAAATGAGGACAACAAAGGAAGCGGGGAAGGATGCCACCACCTCACAGCTCGCTGGAAGCGGAGCCGAGGCTGCGTGCTTGAGTTACACCGCCAGACAATGGGCTTCTTTCACCCAAACTCACTCACACTTAAACACAGGCAACACAGAGGCGTTCTGTCTCAGAAAAAAACTGTTGTCGTTCCTGTTGCACAATATTTGGCTGTTATTATTTCATTAGGGCCCCTTCTTCTGCTGCATCCTGCCTCTCCACCCATTCCTGGTTTTAATTTTGTTGTTTTTGTGTTTTGTGCGCGTACACCACGCTGTCACGTGTGTGTGTGTGCGTTGCCCATGGGTAATGAGAGAAAAGGCAGGGGAACAAAAACCAAGAATGTCCTCTTTTACTCTTTCATTATTTGGAATTTTCTTTCCCACTTTCTTTCTGTCTGCCCCACCGCCCCCGGACCCCCTCCACCTCCAGGCAGTGCTCATTAGCCCCTTTAACCCTCTCTAAACAGGTGGGGCATGTAACACGCAGTCAGGCTTAATTGGGCTTGGAGGACTCCTTACCCATACACACACACACACACACACACACGCATACACACACATACATTGCTCATATGCCACCGCCCACCCCATGTCCCCTCACACATTTCCCTCCATTCTTACAGAGCCAAATTGTCCCCTTCCTATTCCCCAGGGTGAGGTTGTGGTTCCTTGGCCGGAGAATTTAAATCCAGCCCCAGGTCTCTCTCCAGGCCTGGATGAGCGACTGGCTAACCTCCTCTCCCCTCTCTCTCAGAAGATAATAACACCCGGCACCAGAAAAACCTCCTCCATTGATATGCAGACGCATCCCTCAAATGTCACTGGGCTGTTGTAGCCCCTGGCTCCCCCGTCTCCTCGCTCACTTATTCCCCAGCCTTCCACCTTGCCTTTACCTCTCCGATACCTCTTTATCTTTCTGTCTTTTTTCTCTCCGTCGCTGGCTCTTCTCCAGCAAGACTCTTTGTGCGAGAATTTTTTTTTTGAAACCCTGTGAGAGTTTTCTCCCTTCCTCTTCTTACTTTTCAAGGATACCCAGAGACCGGGAGTTATCCTCATGTGACTGTGTATTTTGTTTGTTTGGATCTGTTGAAAACCCTCAGTAAATATGAAGCATCGCTTTAACTATGTCTCTGTAATTGCAGACTTCCTTTTCTTTTCCAGCCTCACTTGACACCACCTTGAAAGAGTGTTTTCTTCCCCCAAAACCCCTTTTGGCTTCTGCTCCCTGTCTTTTCCTCCCCATCTTTCACATGCACATGCATACATACTATTCACCACCGCTGCTGGCTCGGCAACATCTCATTATCCTGTTTATTCATACAACAAATACCCATTTTTACACACATACACACACATATAGAGTCATTGCGCTGGAGCAGATAGGAGAAAGGTGTGTGTGTGCGTGTGTGTTTGTGCGTGTGTGCGTGCGCGGGGGGTGAGGGGCGGTTGGGAGGTTTCAAAGGGCAGGTGGGGAGGTTTGAATGTTAACTGCCTTATCACTCCAATTTCACACTCTCGCCTCCAGTCACACACACGCACAAAACACAATACGCAAGCACAGAAACACCCTGTTGCCTCCAGTCTCGCATGTGACGACTGATTACTGGGGAAACGGGGGGGTACATACACACACACACACACACACACTAACACACGTACGCGCTAATCCTAGCCAGAGGAGAGGTTTTGTGTGCATGTGTGTGTTTTTAATGAGTGTGTGTGGCTGCTTCTGTAATGGAGCCACCTGTCTACTCATTAGCCCAGTTACCCAGCCTTTTAATTGCCCCCAAACTCTGTATCATGTCTCCTCCTTCTCCTCCTTCTTCTCTTTTTCCTCCTCCTGCCTTTTTTTTCCTCTCCATTATTTCTGTTCAGCGTGTTAAGTGAACTATTGGGACATATCAGTAATCTGACATCATCACACTCGGCAATTGTTAGTGGGGAGTAGAGGATTATGTCATACTCTGCAGGTGTGTGTGTGTGTGTGTGTGTGTGTGTATGTGTGCATGTGTGCATTGGGTGGAGCTGTGCAAGTGCAGCATGCCCATATGTCCGCATATTAGTGAAGTGATTGCTTTGACCTCAGTATCAAGAGGAATATGAACATGATGCTG
>CAAKHG010015992.1:2932-16651 GCA_901007715.1 Dactylopterus volitans | reverse complement strand
AATGACGGTTGTATTGTTCAGCTGTTGTGCGGAATATCCAAAGTTTGCATATTTGTTGGGTAAATGTATTTTTTTTGGGGGGGAGGGCAGATGTAAAAACGCTCGAGAATGTGAACTTTTGCCGCTTTAAATTTCCCCATTGTGGGACGAATAAAGGTGCATCTTATCTTATCTTTTGGGTTCGGATGAAGCTTTTAGAAAATTTGAGATGATAACATCCCTCATTAAGCGAAATGGTGCTGTGTCACTTGGTAATTTTCATTGATGGAATATAATACTGCATTCAAAAGTGCTTGGATGTCGTCGTCGTCGGTGGATTACAAATTCATGTGCTGTTCCTAAACTATCATTCACATTCTCAAAGGCTCATAACATTTCTTGCCCGAGAAATCCTAATCTGAGCGGCTTGGAGTGAAAGGCAACGCTTGAAATGCTTAGAAATCAAAGCACCGGCGCGCAGATCATGTGCCGTCCTAACGACGGCCATCGATTTCCCCGACGCGAGGCCGCCGTCGGTGGCTGTCGTCTTACCTCGTCTCCTCGATGTAAACTGATTCCAGCACCGACGCCGCATACTCCAGGTTCTTCTTGAGGTCGGCCAGGGAGGCCTCTCCCCTCTCCAGTTGCTTCACCAGACATCTTAATCTAAAACAGAGATTCCACAGTCATTTAACAAATGGGATTACTCCTCTGCCATCTCGACATGCTAAATTAATTGCGGCAGATATTAGATTAATCCGATCTGCGTTCCTGCTGTACAACACAAGATTTCTTTTTTTTTCTTTTTTTTCGGGCGTCTCGTGAAAACAAATGTGTCCTTTTCAGTCTCAATCAGGAAATGAGTCAGCAAATTACTGTATATTCAAAATGTGTTTTTCGAGCTGTCGGCCGAACGCAATCCTGGGAGTGGATAATTCTCCGCCATAAATCAACATATTCAAGTGCAAACTGAGTAATGAGGCAGCAGAAAAGTGGCCGCTCCACCTCTAAATATTGACGACGGTTCCGATTTAAATAACTAATGCGATTGGAATCGAAGAGCCGGGTTGAGGTGGGAGACATCTACGCTTTATGTGGTGACATGGACATTCTCGTACTCCATCTCGGCTCTAATGGAAGTGTCAGCCTCCTTAGAAAAAATTGCATTTCCATCTCAAATGTCTTAATTGGCAATAATCCAGTGGGCCTCTCTCATAAGAGACATTCTAGCCTGTCAAACACGGGAGCGATTAATAACACTGATAATGGCTACATTCCATCTGCATGTGTCAGCTCCCGGGACGTGTCACTGTGCATGCTGGCGCGCTGTCATGGCTTACTGGGACACTTAATTGGAACGGCGCCATCGTTAACATTATTAGTTCCACCTTCGCTTTTCCTGCCACACGACAAAATGTCGGCTGCGAGGGAAGGTCGGATCATCGGGCTGGATATTTGAAAGCTGAGTCAATACAGCAGATCTGGGTCTCACAATGTAGTTTTTGTACATTGCTGGGTCACCGTTGAGCTTGACTGATACACTTTGAAAAAAAAAAAATTGCTATATTGATTGATACAACATGGCAAACCATTTATAAGTCCAGTATCACTTCAAGGCTCAAACACCTCTCTGCAACATATTTTTTTTTTCCCAGTTCTGATTGGCTGGCGGCCACAGTTGAGTGTAATTACCAATGCTGAAGCTCCACAAATAACCACAAATGAGAAAAAGACGGAAAAAAACAACAACACATGACCGTGAATTTCTCCACATTGCAGCCTACTGCAGCATACCACCTGCTGCTGCTGCTGCCGCGTTGGGGGTCAGGCGCTCTTTCACAGCGACTGCCCACAGAGGCTACGCTCGTTGTTGAATTATTAAGCACAAAGGTGGTAGAGTAGAAGGTTTCAGACGCTGTCATTGATTACGCTCCCCGACAGCGGTGGCAGCTTTTCCAAGAAAAGGCAACAAAGTGTTTTTTTGTTTTTTTTTGAGAACGCTGTTATGGAATAATGCCTCAGCGCCGAAATTTACATAATTCTGCAGACAGTTATTCCTCTTTGCTAAAACTGAACTGAACGTTGGGAGCGCCTGAATGTGTGCGACGGTGAAGCGTCCTCAGCAAATACCCAGGAAAAAACAACATCATCTCTCTATGAATGCTTAAAAAACAACAGCAACACAAAAAAAAAAAGCTGTTAAAAAGAGAAACTGCATCTATCTGGCTGCAAGACTTCACTGGCATACTGTCTGCTGTGCAATATAATAGGTGAAAAGCAGGGGGAAAAAAATCTACCAATGAATGCTTTTAAACAAAAACAAACAATAAATACAGTGTTTACATGTTTTGGAGTCAGGAGCTGTTCAAAAAATATGGAGACAATGCACATCTTGCACCTCATCAACGTGTTTTCTTATGTCTGTCAACAGCAGCTGATATCTGATATCTGCTATTGCTACTGCTATTTTAAGAATGATGAGGAAGTGAATGGATGAAGGGTATGCTGCAACCGAATCACTGCACATGTGATTTGGTTGGCACTAATGATGGTCATTAGGAACAGCTGCATGCCAGCGAGCTTCCCCGCTAACGTACGAGAATAGAAAAAAGAAAAAGAAAAAAATAACCCGACCTCCTTCGGCAGAACTCGCTGCCAGGACGCGATTCACCAGAAAACGTTGAAATTCATTCTGATGACTAATTAGACATTGGATTCTGTACCGCAGCAGCGCCCGCGTGTTGGGAAGCATGTTGAGTAACATTATAGCATGTCAATAAAACAAATGTGCCTCTGCAGATTTCTGCTGTAACAATCCGTCAACACCCCCCACCCCCCCCCGCGGCTAAACGAGACGCCCGATCGGGTGTCCCGTGACTGGGCGTAGAGCAAGTCTGAGACAAATAAATGGATGAAAGAAACAGCTCAATTTGTAGTGCATCCTGAAACACTTGTTACTACAAATGAATCAGTACCTTAACATGCCACTATTATATGACAATACCACCAAGTTGGCAGTGGTCACGTCAACATAATTTTGTCTTCGGATTTTCTAATTTACATCAAAATCCGAATGTATTTTCCCATTATGATGATTTTGAAAAATGCATCAAAATGGTTGTCAAATGCAAAATGAAAAGCTGTCTGCGCAGATGATGAAGCACACCTTCGTATAAAACGTGATGAAACGCTTGATTATCAAGAGGTGTATGCAGAGCTACATGGTGCAACACTGATTTGAATTCGTCATGTAAACAAATGAGTGGGAGGATTGTCTTTTCCGGAATGAGGGCGCGAGCCAGAACACTTTGAGCATGAAAAAAGTGAATATCTCCGCGAGCCAAAGCAAAATTCTCCCAGAGTTCACTTGCCAAGACCAAGGGAGGCAACAAGATGGGTTAATAGAGTGGGTCAAGCCCAAGTGAACACCTAGGCACCAAGCCAAGTGAGAAATTCTGTTTAAGCCAGAGAAAAAGCCGGTTAGGTGGAGGAGCAACAGCCACGGAATTTGCTTTGCTTGACCGCTTTCGGCAATGGTGATCTAGTGAACTCATTTTCCACAGCTCCGTTTCATTAACAGCTTCTCGCTCTGGACGCGGGAACAGAATTGCTAAATCTCATCAAAAAACCGAGGTTGTTTTTTTTCTTCTTCTTTTTTTTTATAAGCCAAACATTTTAATCACTAAACAGAGAATGCAGAGATAGAGATGCAATTAACTGCCGGGATGATGGAGGTGTTGGACTGCTGCTCTCAGAATTTCAGCATGTATTTGAGTGGTTGCACGCAGCTCCGGTGCAATGCAACTGAAAATGTGTCATAAATGTGAAGTAGTTTTTGAAGAAAAGTAGCAGTTGTATGTGAGAGTCTAAAATAAAACAGTTTGTTCAATACTTCAGGCTCATATTGGGCGAGCGTAATTTTTTTTTGACCAAACTGATCGATCCAAGCCACTGAATTATTTAATCACCCCCTTTGTTTTCAGAACATTAATCTCTTGGTTATCGCGCAACAACAAATTTGAGACACATTCGGGAGAAACGAATAGGAACTTTTGCTGGTTCGTGGCTGCACCAGGCTGCAGGCAGCTCACGCTTTTTGCCCGGAAGCGCTCGTCCGTTGGCAAATCAATCCGCACAACGGTGCGTCATCAGCAAACGTCTGTAGCCTGGCAAAGAGTTGATTGAAAATAAGACGTATCCCGGCAGTTTAGGCCTTTAATGTGTGCGCTTCGCTGCCTTCGTGATGTCTCCTGTGTGACCGGTCAATATTTCACTGACAGCCGGAGCCGGGCAGGGTCAGCTGGCAGAGCTTGAGCCATGGTAGCTCTGATTTAATGGTGTTGAATCATGTGAGGCGAACGCGCCTGGAATGTCATGGCGCTGGGAATTGAGGTTCTGTGATGTGGAAAATGTAAATCTTTTAAGTCTTTGCTGTACACAAGGTGAATTACATTTATTTTTCTTCAGAACTATACAAATGATTTATTCATTCAACTTCTTATTTGTTCATTGCTTCTTTGGGATTTGAACTTTGCAGGCTGGAGATGTGCAAACAAAAGCAGATTAAATGAAAATGAAAAAGCAGTAACAATTACCGAACACTCAAATCTATTTTATTTTATTTTTGGAGTTATTCCACATGGGCTTTCAAAAATTCAATATTCTTGACGTGCCCCTGTAAACAAAACTGTGAATCGACTTTCAGGCGTTTTGTAATTGTTTAAGAATGACCATGAGAAGAATCAGCAAGCATCCCATCATGTAACTCATTAAGTCCAAATTGGTGGTCCCGGAAGTCCTGCGTCAGGAGGAGGCAGCAAGGCTGCAACACAGGCAGCACAAAGGCAGTGGATGAAACAGGAGACCACGGATAAGAGGAGGCCCACTGGGCAGGACTTGTGGACCACCAAGAACTGAAATGCCTGGTAGAATCAACTGAAACCAACAGGCACAGGTACTCTTACCAGGATTGGCCAGCAGTAGGGGGCCGGCGACTGGCTGATGGAGCCCAGCAGCTCACACTCCCATCACAGATTGTCAACGCCACCCAAAGACCAGACGCGGTACTCTGGTCCAAAAGTACTCTGTGTTGTCTCCTTTTTAGAGCCGTCAGTTACCCCGGGAGGTTGCTGTACATGAAGCGGCTGGGAGGAAAAGGTCGCGGAAAGTGCGGACATGGCATCTGAGGCAGAGCAGCGAGCCGGTGGAAGTTGGCGGCGGGGGATTTATTGGAACATCTACCATTAGGGCTTGCTCAAAGAACTTGTGCCAGGCCGTAAAAGAAATATCAGCAACTACATAATGTTGCAGCAGTTGGCTACAGAGAGGGAAGAGAGACCCAAGGGACCCTCCACCCGTGTCTGATAAGTCTGGGGAGGATCTGCCTCAGGACAGAGAGTCTTAATTCAAAAGGCAAAAACACCTGATGAGTCTAAGGTATAAAACTGATATGTCCCTAACGTCAACTAATGCTCACTGACACCCAAAGGCGATCCTGGACAGCTGCTGGTGGCTGGCAAATGTACGCACATAAACAAGGCATGATCACCATGTTTGTCCTACATATGAACAAAAAAACAATTCAAACTGGACGGTGACGGTTTCCCTCAAAAGATGAGCCGAGATCACAGAGAGAAGATTAGAGCTGGAATTCAGCTTTGGAGTAGCTTCCTCATCTATGCTTATTGCAGCGGGCAGCTGTCATCCCACAACTGCTTCGTCACTTCAGGCAAAAAACAAAACAAAAACAACAACAGCAACGAAAGAATGGAGTTCAAAATCATCATAAAAACGGGTCAATTCCTGTCGCAGAGTGCAACGATTGCTTTCCCTCCAACAAAAGCAGTGGGAGGAGATGAGAGTTGGCCGGCGAGCGGCGGAGAACCGGAGCGCTGCCGGGATGCAAAAAAATAAAAAATAAAAAAATTGGGTGCCGCCCGTTTTCCAATGACATTCTAGCCTACATGGTGTGTAATCAATGGCCCGGGGTCAAAGTAATCACCCGGGGAGATTAGCGTGCTTTCAGGGAACACACACAGGTTTTTGGGCTGATAAGCGGAACAAGGCCTGTAAAAACATGATGAGTCAGTTAAGCCGCACCGCCGCGTGCTCCGCAGCCTTGACCATGATTTGTGAATGCGGCAGCTTTGTCGATAAAGTGCTGGAGTTCGGGGACATCTCCATTTTGACAAGACAGATGGGCGAGGAAGGAGAGGGAGAGGCGCGGTATAATCTGAAGCTGGCTTGTGATCAACAGAAAATAGAGCCGCTTCCGATCGATTACAGAGTGCAGCGCGGGTTCTCTTCAAGTTATTTGTTTTCTTTGCATACAAATCACTTAATCGGGAAATGGCTTGCTATTAGAGGACCGATGTGATGTTAAAGTTCCAATAAAACTCCTGTTTTATCTGTTATTTTTAATGTATAATCTTCATTGTTTGAGGGTTTAAAAGAAAGCCTTTACATGCAAGTTTGAATACGCTGAATTTAGAAGTTGAAGAATTTATATGTTGTTCATAAGCAGCCATCTTGGTAATAAATAGACCCTGATGCATTTTGCATTATGTGATTGTAAACTGGTCGGCAGCTGCGCATGAAAGAAAATATTATAAGAATGTGAGTTTTCATGTAATATTGAAAATAATTTTAATTAGGAAAAAAAAAACTAGACAATTTCTCGAGATTCAGGAGCATTGTTGATATAGACAGTACAAACTAGTCAGTCCTGTAGGAATCTCCCACCACTCCGCTGCCCTCATTTGTTCTGTGCTGCCTCACAACATGAGCTAAATATCTCAACTAAACATAAATATCAATGTTCATGTGAGTCACAGTCACAGTGATCGTTGGTGGCCGCTACAGCGGCCTAAACGCTGCTGCTGCTGCTGCTCTCAGGCTGCTCGAATAAAAATTACAAACGCTTGTGCAAGCAGGCGCACACTTTGAACAATACTGGTAACTCCTTCAAAAAAAAAAAAAAGAAAAAAAAGTTCCGATATCTGATCTAAACAAAGCCCTTCCCGTGGGAGGCTGCGAATGACAGATGTGACAAGACTGGCGGGGGACAGAAGAAACCCTTAAAAAAGATCAGTGGTTGGCTGAATGCAGCCCACTCATGTCAAAGTCTCAATCAAATCCACCAGAGGAGAAATCTTCGGTGCGAGTATGAGCACGGGAGAAACTAGAAAGAGAGGAGAGTCGGCCCTTTGGATCCAAAATGATTTGTCCGCTGTGGCAAAAAAGGTGACGTGAATTCTGTGGCTTCCATTTTAACGCCACAAAGGACAAAGCATGACAACAACAACGTGTCCCTCAAAACAGCCGCAAGAGGAGATGACAAAGCATTGATGAAGGGGCCTGGCGATAGAGCGCGCATGCTTCAGCCTGCACCTAACTTGAGTGAAGTCTTTACATAAGACACCAAACACAAACCAATAATCTATCTTAAGACACCATGCAGTGTTTTTTTTTCTGTAATCACTGGGACCGGGATTATCTGTGTTATAATATCTAATTTGCCCAAAATGTCCAAATAATCGGTGGATGAATATTTGGCAATAACGTGTAGAGGCGTTACAGAAAGTGCAATGACCTCATTCGTCTTGTTGGTTTGTTAGCAAGATTAGTCGAAAAAGGTATGAAGAGATTTGGATGTTTTTTTTTTGTTTTTTTTTTCATCAGTAGGTTTCCGCGGAAGAAACAACTGATTACATTTCTGGAAGGATCTGGATCAGGGTCTGACGACAGGGATTTTTTTTTTTTTTTTTAAAGGATATTTTTTTCTAAGGCTGCTGCAATAAGTCGTCATTTTCTCTATGACGTTGTCGATGAAAATGTGTCCGCATCGATATTTGACATCAACGTAGCAGCGAAATTTGCTGCGGGCTGAAAGTGTCTCTGTTGTTAGACCAAATAAGTGGTTTGGTTATATCCAACGGGCGTTTTTTTTTTTTTTTATTTCCCTGCTATATTCACCTCCCTTCTGAAAGCATAAAGTTTTTTTCACAGTCTGTGATGCAGCCATGTTGCACCTTGAAGGCACAGAAAAATGTAGCCGCATTATCCAACCGTAAAGGCCGATCTGATTCAGATGCAGATTGAAAACCGTTAACCTCTGGCAGGCAGATACACAAAATACAATATGCTGCATGTGGTTCCAACGCACCGCTCTCTGCTGCTGGATATATGAGCTGTTCTCTGCTCAAGCCAGATCAGCTCCCCGGCTCATTTCGACTGAATGCATCGGATATTATTTCAGAGCTCTGGGGGCGGGATGGAATTAAGGCAGGTGCGCATCTGCTTGTCTTTTTATGTGTCCGCGGTCCCATAAATGTGGACATAAAGACCCAAAGGCTGCAAGGACATAAACTTCAGCAAACTCCAGCCGCCACACTATGAGTCAACGGAGGGCAATGGACCATTTGGCAAAAGCAGGGGGTGGGTGTTTGATTTACCAGCAGCCAAGTCATCGTTTTAAAAGGTCAAAGCATTTATCGGCCATATGGCTTTTCACCGTCCCGCTCAACTCTGTATGTACATTTCCAGGCTCCAGGAGAGGCCCCATAAACTCTGACTGCAACCCGAGAGCCTGCTCGAACTCAAAAAAAAATCAAACCAAGGTGAATTTCCCCGTACACCTAATTCAACTTTTGAGTCTTTATATTTGTGGTTCTGGCAATCGCGCCTGTCGGTTATGGATACGTCACAAGCGATGTTTACAGGAGTGATGGTGGAAATGTGCAAAAAAAAAATAAAACTGCAGGTGGTGAGGTGAGCAGACAAGTTGCAAAACACATGAGCACATCTAGATTGCAGAGGCAAAACTTTTAGGACGCACATTTAAGCACTCATAAGGCCCCATTTCTTGAGGAATTGTGGGACATCTTATTGGCAGACGGCCCTTGGATCACAAAAATAACTCCTCATGATCTAAATTTAAATTTTCATCATCACCCTAAAAAAAATAGGGCATTTTTTTTCCAGCCAGTATTACGACGCCTCACCTTCCGTGCACCCTGACCACGCCGAGACGGCACATTAGAAAAACCATGTGTGTGTGTGAGCTTCTAAGTGTGAATGCATTTTGTCTGCGAGAATCTAAAGCATTTCCAAATCCAAATACGTTTCCTTTAATCCCAGTAAAGCAATTTTTTGACTTCTGGGAAGTCATTTGTTCTGCGGGGAAATAACAAAGCCAACAGCTTAATGAAGCGTCAGCCCGCACAAAAGCGGCATTACGGCATGACGACAGTGTTCACTGCGTCACACACACCAAAAAATAAAATAAAAAAATCAAGCTTTGTGTACCTGTACGGGTATAAAAAGCGGGTGTGGTTAGGTTTTGGATTTTGTGCGTGAGCGGTTCCACGGTCCTGATGTGGCTGAGGAAGGTAAAAGCCACGAAAGCGCGGGAGAGCTCGGCCGGCCGCCAAAACAAAAGCTGACCAATCATATACGGTAACACGCTGAAACCGTTACACCTGCGCGGACGACACCACTCAAAAGACCATCTGGGGTCTAACAACTGGCACCTATAAGTCAGCTCATTCATAGCAGAACTTTATGTTAAGTATATCGGCCATGTGGGACCAACATGAGGCGGAAATGCCTCAAAATTTTAAGTGTTTGAAACACGAACAGGTGATTCACGCAATGCGAGCGTACATTCACGCAAATTTTACGGTTAAATGCGATACTACTATCTTTTATTAGTCGACAGCCGGTTGGGTGCCAACACTAGATTTTCCACATATATTTAAAGTACTTACCGCATTGTTTTCAGCCTTTGCAACATCGAACGGGCGTCTATCGAAAGGTGGAACGTGCATGGACGTGGTCGCTGGGAAATAAAGCCGCATCGCCGAACACGGCGCAAACGGGAAAAAGGCAGACAAGACTAATTAATACTGCCTTTCCAAGACTCACGCCATTAATTAAGAGGAGAGAGAAAAAAAAAGAAAAAGCTGGGAGGCGAGGAGGGGTCGAATAGCGGCAAATGAATTTACGGTGAGAATGCGGGCTCGGTGGAACGCGGACACCGCGGCGGGATCGCATAATTAGGGGTTTAATGGACTCACTAATAACTGCGCCACTGTCCGCCGTTTGTTTCGGGACTCGAATGGCAGGGCAGGGACGTGTCTGAGCGGCACGCTGTGGGAAAAGCCTTTTATTTGACATCGCGCCGACCGGCCATACGGGGCCCAGCGCGTTTTTCAGATACTCGCATTTCAGTGAGTACTTCATTTATACGACGGGGACGTGCGGCGCATCCGCTCAAACGAGATGGGTCATCCATAACAGCTTTTACTATTGCGCGGTATATCTCATTCTGCTTGACACTTTTTTGACCCCCTTGACTATGCGACTGGGTTTCCATTCATTTCGCTGAAGTTTTACTGGGACTGCTGATGGGAGGAATTCAGCATAAATCACAATTAGGGATGAAAAGAGCCGGACATATATAAGGGACAGCAGAGACCACGCAACTCCAGAAATAATCAAGTTACGGTATATAAACAGTTCCTTCTGAAGTACTGGTGGTCCATTTAAGCCAATGACTATAAATCTTGCATATTCCACGTTACCTTTTGGAAGCATGTAATCATATTTACAACCAGTCTCTTTGCTTGTGTCCGGATTTTCCTTTTAAGGACATTGAAGTTTGTGGAAGTAAAATCAGAGTCAGTAGGAAAATGCTGCGCAGTGCAAAGCTATTGTTACAGCGGTGCTACCGTTACTGACTATGAAATGATCCGGCCAGGCTCCCTCCACCACGCGGGATGGAGCGGAGGGGAGGGGGCGGGACAACCGCATGCATGATGACGATTGGCTAAGGTAGAGTAACATTATCATGGTAAGCCAAACGGAGGCAGAGTCGTTGACAAATATGATGGCAACGGTAGCACTGAATAAATATGATGCAGGTGAACTCATCCTTTACCACGCTGAATTTCCAGCTAGCTGTCGATCTCCGTATGCGCCTGCAGATAATAACGTAGCAACGTTCAACACACAAACGCACTGCAGATCCAGTCTGCTGCACTTGGAAATCAACAGAAACCTGGGTGTTAAATCAAAGCTCAATGGCGCGGCACGAAACAAGCCAACTGCACTAATTGACCTCGGAGAGGATCTTTACAGCTCCAGCAACATACGCGACATTCGTATATTCCCAACCATATCTAAAGTGTGCCTTCCACTGTGTTGGAGCCTTTCCCTTTAACCATATGTTGCTGTATTACAAACGCGTGGACCTATTTTCCACCAAGGTAACAAAACCTCGTAAAAATTGTGCATCATAAGTGATTCCGAGAGATGTGACCAACACTTCAAAAGGAGAATAAACATGACCGCATTTCTAATCTCACCGACAAATCCCTTTCTTGATTTCCCTCCAGCGGCCATACCTACAGCGCCGGCTGCCCTGTCAAACATGCTCACTCTCCCCTCCCATGACATGTGTCAGTGCTGGAGCATAATCCCTGCGCGATCCCCGCGTGAGTTATGTAATCCCGAAGATTAAAACATGCATGGCTAGGGCAGGTCTATAGGAGGCAGAGGCCGTGAGGACTTGACAATATGCTGTGTGGTGACATTACGCTGCCCAACGGGGGGGCGGGGGGGTTAAAGTGACGTCCAAGACTACGTGAAGCAGGCTGAGCGTTTTCCATGCAGGTTTAAATAAGTCCCACTGGATTTTTCTTTTTTGAGAAATGATGAAAAAAGAAAAAAAAAGTGCTTACAAGAAATCTTTCTGACTCACTGACACAATTCTGACACAAGTCCGCCACGTTTTCCAATCCAGAACGGCACATTGGAACGCTGCGCTGATTTTCAACGCAGGGTGAAAATGTGAATACAGGCGGGCGCCTTCCCATAGATTTGCATTTCTTTTTCTTATTTTTCAGTTTTTGCATTCAAGGACAGAAGCACGTTTATCCTTGGCTGACGTGCCAATGTCGGCGCATCAATAAATGCAAAACGCAGTTCAGTACAATGTAAACAGACGAATGACAAGAATTCTGCTAGATATAGAACATGCACGCACGTTTACATGAACCGGCCATAAGAAGAAATACGTGTTTTATGGAACATGTATCTATACGCCAAAAGAAATAAAAAGCTGTATTGAGTATCAATGAATAGTTTACATGCAAAATTTCTGGTAGACATTGTTTCACAGATGAAATTTTATGCTTTTGTTGGCGCCTTCCTAAAATCAATTTTACAAAAAAAAAAAAAAAAAAAAAAAAAATCACAATTCATTGCTTGCTTCCTCTTCCATGACAGTCGAGAGAACATCTTTGAGTTGCGGACAAAACAAGATATTCGAGGACATCATCTTTCTGTCATTTTAACAGATGAAACGACTGGTTCATTAACCAAGACAATAACTGTTGCACATATTGACAATTAAAGCACATTCTCGTGAACTGCACACTGCATACTTAGGAGACACATTCAGTCAATGGACGTGCAGCTCGGCCTTCATTAGCATTCCTTCCTCTTTGCTTTGGAACCGCGTTCATAGCTAAGACGAGCAGCGTTCACACTTTATCGCTGGCGCGCTGAAACAATGCTTCACTGTTACTAGAGAAATGCCAGTATAGAGTTTGGCGGAATGAACAACGAGTCTCTGGTGAGAAGACACAAAATTTTTCTGACCACCTGGAGGGGAGAGGAAAAAGAAATGCTGCAAATATGATGCCCTTGGAGATACTGAAAAGATGTGCCGACATCCAAACACACCTGCAACCCATGATGTTGCTCGGTGACATGCGAGGTAGCAACACAGGGTTGGTTTCATATAATGGGAGAGGGGAGCTGTGTTGTCCTCCATACCTATAGTTCATAACAAGGTCATTAGATGCCAGCAATTCACTTACAACAATCTAATAAAGTAAAAACCAGATTTTCAAAAGGTCATTGAATTCCCATGTGACATGAGTCATGCAGCCGAGGGATTAAAAAAAAAAAAAAAGAAAAAAAAGAAAAGCTTTTGGTGTCTGTCTCCGCAAAAACAGAGACAAAAACACGCGTGCAGGAAGTGTACGCTCGCATAAAAAGTTGTGAGCCTGCAGGCGGTGCTGAGACTTTTCCAAAAGCCATCCTGAGATTGTTGGCCTCGGCGCTATAAATCCCGGCCATGGTTCTTAACGTATCACCGTGGAGAAAATGGGTTTTCTCATCGCCCGCCTCCAGGATGCCCTTGAACAAACCATTCAAAGCCAGCGTTGCCTCATTAACGCTGCCCCCGTGGCCAGTGGCGGGAAACTGAGGAAATATCAAGTCGCAAAAGTCAAATATGTGCAATAGCATGAATGTTAAGTGAGCAGACGCCGACAGAGTCCCGGCAAACCCCGCGGCTAATTATGGCTCAAAACAGGCGCTCCCCGCGTCGGAAATGCAACATACTCCTATTCTGCAATTAGATCTGATTACGGCGGAGCGCTTAAAACGTCTTAATGATCTATGAATAGCGTTTAACCCCGGCACACCGGGGGTTTCACAATCAGATGTTATTTTTAACCGCTTTTCCCCAACACTGATTAGCCGGCATCGCGGCGCACGCCAGCAGCAGGTGTTGCCGCTGCCAAAAGTCTGCTGCCAGGGTAACATGGATTTAACATGGATTTTTTTTTTTTTTTTTTTTCCTTTTCAGTCCGGCAGGCCCAACGAGGGCCCGGGGAGCCTGATCACGATCCAGAGGCACGATTGCAGATGACAACCCGTGAGTCACAA
>CAAKHG010015991.1:5798-19112 GCA_901007715.1 Dactylopterus volitans | reverse complement strand
TTCCAACTCCCATCTGCCTGGATACATTTATCATGCAGCTATTCTGTCTATAACACACACACACACACAGGTATCATATACTCCACGCACGCACGCACACACACACACACACACAGGCATCACATACACACACACACACACACACACACACAGGCATCACATACACACACACACACACACACACACAGGCATCACATACACACACACACACACACACACACACGCACACACACATCACACACACAAACACAGGTATCATATACTCCACGCACGCACGCACACACACACACACACACAGGCATCACATACACACACACACACACACACACACACACCCCACACACACACACACACACACACACACACACACACACACACACACACACGCACACATACACACACACACACACACACACTCACGCAAACAGGCATCACACACACAAACACAGGTATCATATACTCCACGCACGCACGCACGCACGCACGCACACACACACACACACACACACACACACACACACACACACACACACACACAAGCATCACATCACATTGACCCGTGTCCTTTGCTTGCCTTTTTCGTATCTTTGAATCATGTCGAACTGTAACTCGTGATAAATACGCCTGGAGATGTTTTGGTAGATCAGATGAGTTTTCATTCATAAATCCGTGGATGTTCACTCACTGGTGTTTCCCTCACTGACTCTTCATTGGTAAACTCCTGTTAAAGGTCAGTTCAGACGTCCCTGTGAGCCAATCAGGTTTCTCCACGACGCTGAAATAAGTTTGTCCGTGACAACTTTGTTGTACTGTAGTTCACTCTGGCAGTGATGTCATTTATGACATCATCGGTGAATCATCAGTGTGTCTGCCACGCTAGACTAGGCAAGGCAAGTTTATTTGTGAAGCACAATTCAACAAGGCATTGAAAGTGCTTCACACCAAACACAAGACAAACAGTGAAAAGCAATAAAACCAACAGAGAAACACTTTTTAAAAAAACAAAAAAACAATTAAAATAGTACAATTAAAAAGAGCGAAACTGGAATTAAAAAAACGGGCGATTGAAGGTTACAGTGCTGTGTGAGAGATGAACCAGAAACCTCTGATTTAAAGGCAGCAGCAAGGTCTTCAGCTTTGATTCTAAAGAACTCGGAGTTGTGGCAGACCTCCAGTTTTCTGGGTTTGTTCCAGATATGTGGAGCATAAAAACTGAACGCAGCTTCTCCAGTTTTAGTTTTGACTGTGGGGACAGAAAGCAGTCCTGTCCCAGACCACCTGAGAGGTCTGGATGGTTCATAACCAAGCAGCAGATCAGAAATGTATTTTGGCCCTAAACCATTTGGCGCCTTATAAACTAACAACCGGAGTGATGTGATCCACCTTTCTGGTCTTTGCGAGGACTCGAGCAGCAGCCTTCTGGATCAATTTTAGGGAGACTTCTGGAGATGCCGTTATAGTCGCCAAGTCTAAAGATAAATGCACGGACAAGTTTTTCTAAATCCTGCTGAGACATACAACCTTTGACCCTTGATCGTAGGCTGTCTTTGTAATTGTCTTCATGTGGCTGAGCAAATTCAGGTCTGAGTCCATGACTACACCTAGATTTCTGGCTTGGTTTGTGGTTTTTAACATTACGGACTGAAGCCGAGTGCCAACTTTTAGTCCTCTTCTTTGGCTACGAAGCAGTTACTTCAGTTTTATCTTTGTTTAGGTGGATGTCATTGGAGAGCATGACAGGAGCCGTCTCAGTGCTGTGGTGTTGTTAAGACCCTGACTGGACGACACTGAGACGCTTATTTAGCGCAAAGAAGTTGTTTAGCTGTTGAAAAGCAGTTTTTCAATGATTTTACTTAGAAATGGGATATTTGATGTGGTTCTATATTTTTTTCTGAAGTGACATGTCTCAATTCTTGTTTTTTAGTAGAGGTTTGATGACTGCAGTTTTCAGGGCCTGTGGGAAGACGCCTGAGAGAAGAGAGTTTACCATATGTCGGAGATCCAAGGCCATGCAGTTCGATACCCTAACCATAACCCTGAAGAAGCCTGTTGGCAGAGTATGGAGGCAGCAGCAAGAGGAGGATTCAGATGTTGTATAATGTCCTCCAGGTTTTTATGGTTGATGGGGTAAAATTGTATCATAGTGAAGGACAGCGCTTCCCCCACCCGCAACACGGCTGAAGTGCCCTTGAGCAAGGCACCCTAACCCCACAAATGCTCCCTGAATGCTGTAACCATGGCAGCCCACTGCTCCTTTGTGCAACTATGCATGTAGTGTGTGTGCATGTGTGTGTGTTAGCACTAATGGATGGGTCAAATGCAGAGAACTAATTTCCCCATATGGGATTATTCAAGTACAATAAAAAAAATAGCACTTGAATTGATCTTATGTGGACACAAGGGCAACACACATCCTGTGTATCCAACACACATCCTGTGTATCCAACACACATCCTGTGTATCCAACACATATCCTGTGTATCCAACACACATCCTGTGTATCCAACACACATCCTGTGTATCCAACACACATCCTGTGTATCCAGCACAGTAATATGGCTCTATTAGCTCCTTCAGATATGACGGTGCCAGACCGTTAAGGGCTTTATAGGTAAGGAGAAGGATTTTGAATTCTATTCTGGATTTTATTGGCAGCCAGTGCAGAGAAGCCAATACTGGAGAAATGTGACCTCTTCTCCTGGTTCTTGTAAGAACATGTGGGTCGCTAAATTACTGCAACCACCCGCATATCCATGTGTGTGTGTGTATATGTGGGGTTTCCTGCCTGCTCTCATTCTCTCTCTCTCCATTGTCTGACTCAGTTTATGTTTGTTTTAATGAATCCAATTTGAAGTTCAGAACTTTGTGATTACAGGATGTTTCAGGTCCATTGAACCACACGGCTGCTTTACTCCTCTGCTCTCATCTGAGACAGGTGAAACATGTAAGTACGAGGATAACGGGGATGGAAGACCAGCACCCCTGCTGGAATATTAGCAAAGATGATACTGATGTAAAACTGGATCAAAATGATGTACCTGTATACTTCAACATTCCTATACCTACGTGTTCTACTCCTAAGCATATACACTATATGTCATACTCACGCAGTACCTATATGTCATACTCGTGAAGTACCTATATGTCATACTCGTGAAGTACCTATATGTCATACTTGTGAAGTACCTATATGTCATACTCACGCAGTACCTATATGTCATACTCACAAAGTACCTATATGTCATCTCATGGAAATGTAGTGGATTACATCTTAAAAGTAGCCCTGCCAACATAGAACAATTAATGGAAGTAACTGTCGTCATTGGAGGGAAAGTGTGTTGAGTCATTGACTTCATGTATGATGTCATCATCATGTGTCTGTGACCAGTAAACTGACTCCATTGTCATCATGAGGCTCAGTGCAGTAACATCGTTGGTCCACTAGGTGGCAGGAGTTCACAGTGAAGCATGAACCTTCTGAAGTCTCGCAGGTCTCCTCATGTTCAGGTCAGCTCGTCCTGAATCTCCTCCTCTTCTTTTCCTCTCCTCTCCTTTTGTCTCTGTTTCTCTTCTCTTCCTCTTCTCTCCCTCTCCTCTTCCTCTCCTCTTGTCTCTGTTTCTCTTCTCTCCCTCTCCTCTTCCTCTCCTCTCCTCTTGTCTCTGTTTCTCTTCTCTTCCTCTCCTCTTCCTCTTCTCTTCCTCTCCTTTTTCTCTCCTCATCAGTGACAGCAGGATTAAAGAGCATCACTGCCCCCTGCAGCTGGAAGCTGGGATGCTCATGGAGACGCTGCTGGAGTCGATTGCTATGCTACCTGCTAGCTAGTGTGTGAGCGCTTTTCACTGACAACTGTCAAAGAGATTTTGCTATGGCAACAGAGCCGGCGGTGAGGCGACGTCAGTCAGCGTGGACACTGAGGCCTCAGGAAGCCTCCGGCTGTAGGTGAAGGTGTAACCACTTCACTGTCTCGTTTGTTGTTGGTTCTGCTGATGATGATGTGTGTTTGAAGTCATTTGAGAGCAACGTGATGACGTCTGTGATGTAGTCACCTTGGCCAGTAAGTCATGATGGCAGCAGCTAAATGGAACGCAGCCCTCGTGCCGATGGTTGCTGTTGCTCTCTGTTATGACGACGACACTGCCCCCGCTTGCTGACATTTACATAATGATTGATTGATCATGACAATGACAGGTGCAGTTCCTATATAGTGTTGAGTGAAGGAGGGCTGATCATTGGTGGTTGACGGTGTGATGTCACTGGAGTGAGTCCTTCTGTTGCCTGTGTTGCTGTGTGTGTTGCAGCATTCGCTCAGTGTGCTGCTCACTTAAGAGTCACCCTAAGAACTTTGCTCTGATTGGCTGGCATCTGTTCAACACACGCACACACACGCACACACAGTGACATGAGGTCCAATGACAGTCAGGTTTCAGCCTCCAACTAAATTGGGTCTAACTAAGCTGAGCCTAAACCAACGTGAGCTCGTGTCCTCACTAACCCGGTTTTTCTTTTTAAAAGCACAAACCGGCTCAATGAGTTCAGTTCCAGTTCCCTCCGCCTCACTACCCTCCTACTCCCCTCCTACTCCCCTCCTACTCCCCCTCCTACTCCCTCCTTTCTCTTCCTAACCCCCCCTCTCCTCGCCTCTCTCCTCTCCTCCCTCCTCCTCCCCTCCCTCCTTCAGTGTGAGCAGGCAGAGGGATGAAGAGAAGACAAAGAGCAGCAGCTCTGGCTCTGTCTGGATTAGCCCCGCCTCCACGCTCCTCGCTGTTGCTGCTGTTTTTTCCTGGGTGAACCAGCGTGTGGACGGCATCTTGGACTAATGGTGGATGGATAGATGTAGAGCTTTTCCCATGGATATTCTGCTGTTCTCTCTCCTCCCTCTGCTGGCTTTCTTTTGTATTAGCGCCCCCTCCCTTCCTCCCGCGCTCGGCTGCACAGGCTTTTGTCGGCGTCGCCGGGATCAGGGCTGGTCGCTCGCCGCTCCCCCTGCCCACACAAACAGCCCTCACGCTTCTGCTAGGCTAACAGCTAGCAGCTAAAGCAGAGGAGACACCTCTTGTTGACACGACTTATGCTGTTTGTGAGGGTGTGCGTGAGTGTGTGTGAGTGTATGCACGCAGAAGTGTTAGCTGAGGAGGAGGGAGGCAGCAGCAGGAGCTCGCCACGGTCATGTCACCGCTGACACGACCATGATGAAGCCTGGACCAGCGTCATTTGACAGCATAGAGGTGATTTGACTGTCACTCGCTGTTTCACGGCGCTGCAGAATGGAATTCACGTGAGGAGCTGAGGAGCCGCAGCCTGGTCAGTCATTCAGACAGCAAACACAAGTTAGACTCAGTTTACCATCCCAGCGTGCTGAGGATGAAGAAGGCGAGTAGCAGCACGCTGAGGCGGGCCTGGCCCAGCTCTGACCTATCAGAGCGCTGGCTGCCGCCAGCAGCTGCCGCCGAGCCTCACAGGAGCCGACGCTCCCGCAGCGAGAAGGACTTCAGGATCCAGAAGCACAGCAGGAGGAGCCGCCACCCTCCACAGTATGTGTGCCAGAGTCCACCTGCTTACATACACACAGGTACCGCTCACACACGCACGCACAGGCGCACGCACGCACACACACCTACGGACACACACGGACACACACAGACACACGGGCATAGCTGAACTGTGAGTGCAGGCCGTCGGTGTGTGACTGGTCCAGACAGTCCTGCAGCCCCGTTTCCAAAAACTTTGGAATGTGGAATGTAAAGAGAAACCAAATGTGAGATTTTACAAAACACTGAAATCTTACAGTTATGTGAAAATGGCACAAAGACACGATTTCAAATGTTGAAGCTGAGAAATGTCATCGTGAATCTGATGCAGCAAAGTGTTTCAAAAAAGTTGAGGAAAATTACAACAAAAGACTGGAAAAGAGACACTAAAAGAAAACAGGTGGTGGAACATCTCACCATTAATGAGGTTACCTAGCAACAGGTTAGTAACATGATTGGGAATAAAAAGAGCCAAAGTATTTCTGAAATAAAGATGGGAGGAGTCACCACTCTGAAAGACTCAGCTGGTAAATAGAGCAACAATTTAAGAATCATGTTTCTCAACGAGAAACTGCAAAGAACCTCGTGGTTTCATCGTCTCCAGTTCAGAACCTCATTAGAGGATTCAGAGAGGCTGAAGAAATCATGAGGAGCCAGATGGTGGAGATGTTCGCTGCATTAGAACCTTTGTTGAACACATCACTGCATCCACCAATGACGGCGTGATTCCTCACATTGTTGAGGTAATTTTCACGCTTGATGACATCACATTCTGATGAATGACCTGACCGGGGCTCAGTAATTTGGGCAAACCAGAAAAGAAAGCTCGCAAGTGCCCTACTTGGTTGACAGCCACACACTTAGCAGGTTGTTGCCATGGTGACCGTCCAGCACTCTGCCCCTGGTTATCCTGAGCTGTTGGCTGAACCGACAAGCAGCGGCAGTGAAATGCAGATCGGCAAGGTTCTAGGTTTCTATGGTCTGTGCAGAATCGATGAAAAATAGAGAAATAAAGTGACAGAAATTGTTAGTTGATACAAATGAATGAAGTATGTGGTTGCAGTAGTGAATGCAGAAGACTGGTGATGGTAGTGTGTGCTGGTCACCTTGTGTCATCTCAGGTCATCGCGGGTCACCTTGGGTCACCGGCTCACTGCAGGCGCTGGAAGGACAAACAGTTAAAGTTCAACCTTTTAACTGTTAAACACTCATAAAAGCAGTGGAGGCTGACCTCTGACCTCTTCACTAACTAACAAGACAGCATCACTGTGCTCGTCCTAAACATCATTGAGCCTCTTTTAGACACAATTCAACACAAAACAGTCATCAGTCATATCAAATGTTGATCATAAATCTATATCGCTGAGGGCTGAAATGGACCTTAAAAGCATCCTGACGTCAAACACCAGACTGACTTGCATGAAGGCGGAGACACTGAAGTAGCTCCAGTCTGCTGGTTGTTTTCAGCGTTCAGCTTTTTCTGTCCACTACACGTAGCTCCACCCCCGTCTGGCTGCTGCCATACCGTGAAATTCTTTGCTTTGAGACGTGTAAACACAACATGAGCCTGCTGATATGAATATTAGATTGTAACGATCCGTTATCGATCATTTATTAATAACGCCCATCTCTAGTGATCAGTCATTTCAAAATAGTTGCTGATTGATGACTCATGGACTGATGGACCAGTCTGAGTTCCTGCAGCTGTAACACCAGGCTTGAAAGCTGTGGTAGGTTTAAGAGTTAAAGGTGCGTGCCATGTCGGCTTCAATGGTTGACAGATGGAGGCGGCGCTTGATTCATGGTGTTGGTCTGATGATTCACCAGTAACGTAAACTACTAACTAAACTATAGTCTGTTACTAACTAAACTAGACTAACTGAAATGTTCTGGACGTTTCTGCAGTAATTTATACAGTGTAAGTCATACAGAGAGATGGTCTGGAGGGTTGCAGAAGGGATGCATGAAAATAACGGCCAATTACGGCCTGGTAACCGATAACTGTCTGCCTATCAAGGCTGATACTGGTAACCAATAATTTGTTTGCTGATCAAGGCCAGTACAGATAACTGAGGATTGCCTGCCTATCATGGCCAATAGTGATGATCGATAACTGCCTGCCTATCAAGGCCGATACTGTTTTTCGCCACCATCTCGTCTTGCTCACACTCCTGCTCTTCTTCCACGTCCATGTGGGTCACTACGGTGAGCGTGGACGGGTACGCTGGATAGTCACATGACCACATGACTGCAGCGGATATTGTGGGCGTAACGTCAACAACCTTCACACACTAGAGGAGAGCACAGCTCAGTAAGAGCTGCAAGAGAGGAATCGCGACTCTCTCTACCAAATTGTGCTGGAGGAGAGGTAGTCACCTTCACAGGCACTCTCTCACTCCTGTTTATGAATAAAATCGCACTCTTTTATGCGGTTATGTAATCGCACAGCCCGACATCGCGATTGCGATTAGATAAATCATGCAGCACTACTAAATATATTCGATCTTTTTATTGCCACCTCAGTGTCTTCTATAGATGCGCCTAAATGCATCTCATATATGGCTACGATATATAAAGAATTTTCATATGGTGCAGTACTCAGTTCTTGCACCTTATTCCTAAGACTTCAAATATTTAAATGAGCAATTTGTAGTCCTTTCTTTGGTAGTTAAATAGACTTGGCTGAGTGACACCTGATATGTCGTGGTCATTCCATGGTTGTCCTCTTTGGTCTGTCAATGCACCACTCATAGCTCATTATGGCCTTGTCGCCCTTTGCTCAACTCTCTTCTTCCTCAGACGTCCTCATTTGTGTACGCCCAGGTCTTCTTTCAGTGTGCCCTTGCCTTTTCTGGACTGTGTTGGTTGTCCTTAAATTGCTCTCAGCCTTCCTGCATCTCCTCTGAACCTTCTCCTTCTGTGGGCTCGGTCGTTAACAGTTCACGCACCGTCTTCTGTCTCAGCCTAGGATTCATCTGCATGAGCTGATGTTGTTCCATCAATTATGTTGTTGTTCCTTTGGCTTTGCTTCTCCAGTTACTGGAGTTGCTCCAGGCAGATATCGGACTGACCTGTGCTGGAGTGTGATTTTTTTCACGAGATCATTAAGCTATCGAGTGCAGGCCTTAAAGCCTCAACTGAGTGATATCAGTCTTACATTCCCCGAATGCAGTGCATTTCCAGGCTGAAAGGAGTAGTTCTTGCTCTGAAAATCCAAGAATAATGCTCACTAAATCTGCACAGGAAGGGTTGAGTTTCATTTCAGTCATTACAGTTATAACCAGGAATTCTGGTGAACCGTGTTGTGGTGATGCACTCTCACTATTACAAAGATGGTTTACATGACGTTGACTTTTTAATGTAACAGCTGTGTGTGTGAGAGAGAGAGAGACTGAGAGAGACTGAGAGAGACAGAGAGAGTGTGAGAGAGACAAAGAGAGAGTGAGAGCATTTAATGTTATGCATCACTAGTTTTCAGAGGAAGTTTGACTCCTCTGCAGACAGTTCAGAGGTCAAAGATCTTTTCTGGTGAGCTGAAAACTGATGACAATGAGGACCAGCGTGGTGGACGACATGGTTCCAGAGCTTTCTCTGGTCTCTTAGCAACCTCAGAGAGGCTGAAAGGACCAGTGGGAGAGAAGCTCTGTGTCCTGAAGCTGCTGGCTTCTTCCGGCAGTTAAGCTAGCTAGCTAGTTAGCTAGTTAGCTGCAGTGACTTAACTAGTGACAAAGATGAAATCTAAACTGTAAGTTTGAGTATGTTGACCTCTAGTAAGAGTGAATGATTTGTCTACTATAATGACGTGACTTGATATGAAATATATATTACCAACAAGTGGAAATGTTACAATGAGGGAATATGTGATGGAAAAAGCCACCAAAAGTCCCACCTGGTTTCTGCGGTGAGATGCCTCCATTTCTCAGATTCCATAGTGGCCAGATTCAGCTGATGATAATGATGATGATGATGATGATGGTGAGCAAGTCTCATCTCCACCTGACTGATAGATGTTAAAGAGTCCTCTAAGTGCCACTTTGAGTTTGGCTGCTTCTTGACTGAAGGAAGCAGCCAAACTCCTGATGAATAATTCTGCATGTTACTGCAGCTGCATCATTCGAAACATAGAAGCTTTGGGAGGAATCTACCACTTCATATTTCATAATAATAATAATCAATCTGACTTCTGATTTTGTCTGAAATTTCCTCAAACATCGTTCTTGTCTCTTCTTGTGAGGATTTTCTGCTTCTGAGCTGAAAGCGGCAGCAGAGTTGCATGCTATCATCGTTAGCCATCATGCTAATGCTATTATAGCAACGCCGCTTTCCAGCACATTTGCCAGTTGTGAGCAGTTTGTGCACATAAACATGATTTCCATGTATTGTAGGTAAAGGAGGAGGGGTTGATATTAGGAGGAGGACGAGGAGTCGCTAAAAATCTGTGAAACATTCTTTCTCGTGTGAGCTGAGTCAACATCACAAGTTCATGTGCACTAAAGGGAACCTCTAGTAATCAGGGATATAGCGGTATGCCTGTTTGTTCTGGACCAGACCATGACCTCCTAAATCCAGGTCCGTACCAAACCATGGCCCCCCTGTGTCATTACACCCGCACTTGTAATGTCTGGCGATAATGAGCAGAGGATTCTGGGATTATTATCGAGTTCATTGGTCATCTTTCATCATTGATCAAATGAGCAAGCACATCTGTCCCTATGAGGCTGATGAGGTACTGGTCTGATCGGGTACTGGTCCGACAGTCCGATTATTAATCATGTGGTCTATCTGAACCTTCTGTCACATGATAATCTGAGGCACATCCACAGTGTGTATATATATATATATATATATATATATATATATATATATATATATATATATATATATATATATATATATATATATATATATATATGTAATATATGTATGTATGTATGTATATGTGAATATATATATATGTATGTATGTATGTATGTATATGAATAGTGATAAATGGGAGATCAATGGGAGCACCTCCGCTCCACTCTGCATCGGTGGGAGCGCAGCAGGAAGCAGGTCTCGGCTGTGATGTGTGCCAAGTTTGTGCATTTCCTGCCATCATCAGCCTGCACTCGTTTCATTGTGCTGACGTTGTGGTGCATGCTGGGATTGAACTCATTAACCCTCGCTAAGCCGCAGCCACTGGCAGCGTGACGCATCAGGCTGATGTAACGGCAGCTCCTTTCCTGTAATGAAGCCGTAGCTCCGCCTACTGTGTCTAGATGCAGATGGCCACACACACACACAGAACATATAAGTTTAGTGTCTTATTTATGAAATCAGAACTGACGATGTGTTCATGTCTGCATTCACTGATTTCTGATTGTGGAGGATGACTGACACACACCGACCTCCTCCACTGGTGAGTGTGTGTGAGCGTCAACATGATCACAGCTGTCATGTAAATATGACCTCAATGCACTTCAAACCATTTAAGTATCGACAACTCACTGGAATCACGTCACACGCTGTTTTGACGACTCATGGTGAAACATGGTGACGCATGGTGAAACGTGACGCATGGTGAAACATGGTGAAACATGGTGACGCATGGTGAAACGTGACGCATGGTGAAACATGGTGAAACATGGTGACGCATGGTGAAACGTGACGCATGGTGAAACATGGTGAAACATGGTGACGCATGGTGAAACGTGACGCATGGTGAAACATGGTGACACATGGTGACGCAGTTTGATGCATGGTGAAACATGGTGATGCATGGTGACACATGGTGACGCAGTTTGATGCATGGTGAAACATGGTGATGCATGGTGACACATGGTGACGCAGTTTGATGCATGGTGAAACATGGTGATGCATGGTGACACATGGTGACGCAGTTTGGCGCATGGTGACACATGGTGACGCATGGTGACTGACACATGGTGACGCATGGTGACGCATGGTGAAACATGGTGACTGACACATGGTGACGCATGGTGACTGACACATGGTGACGCATGGTGAAACATGGTGACTGACACATGGTGACTGACACATGGTGACGCATGGTGAAACATGGTGACACATGGTGACTGACACATGGTGACACATGGTGACGCATGGTGAAACATGGTGACACATGGTGACGCATGGTGAAACATGGTGACACATGGTGACGCATGGTGACACAGTTTGGCGCATGGTGACGCATGGTGAAACATGGTGACTGACACATGGTGACTGACACATGGTGACGCATGGTGAAACATGGTGATACATGGTGACTGACACATGGTGACTGACACATGGTGACGCATGGTGAAACATGGTGATACATGGTGACTGACACATGGTGACACATGGTGACGCATGGTGAAACATGGTGAAACATGGTGAAGCATGGTGACGCATGGTGATGCATGGTGACACATGGTGACACATGGTGACGCAGTTTGGCGCATGGTGACACATGGTGACGCATGGTGACGCATGGTGACGCAGTTTGGCGCATGGTGACACATGGTGACGCATGGTGACGCATGGTGAAACATGGTGACTGACACATGGTGACGCATGGTGAAACATGGTGACACATGGTGACTGACACATGGTGACGCATGGTGAAACATGGTGACGCATGGTGACGCATGGTGACGCATGGTGAAACATGGTGACGCATGGTGACACAGTTTGGCGCATGGTGACGCATGGTGAAACATGGTGACTGACACATGGTGACTGACACATGGTGACTGACACATGGTGACGCATGGTGAAACATGGTGACTGACACATGGTGACTGACACATGGTGACGCATGGTGAAACATGGTGACTGACATATGGTGACACATGGTGACAGGCTCATGATTGTAGATTGATAAGTAAGAAGCTGGCTCCCCCTTGTGGCGATTCACAATAAATCAGCTTTTTCATGTCATGAATGTGTAAATGTATCGTCCATCATTGCAGGAGAGGTCATGCAATCGCCCAGCCGCTCAGGCCTGTCCACCAGCCTTTCAGATTACTGCTTACACACACACAACACACACACGCACTATAACAACCCTTCATGTATCCCCACATGTTCCATCAGCGGCATTCTCTGCTGTATATATTTGTATATACGCATACACCAGTATGAGTTCAATGTGCATCATTGCGCCTCATTGTTAGCTTTCACTTTCCCGAGCAGCATGACAGGATGCTGACATGGCCGACCTGTTTAGGAGGGGGGGGGTCTCCCTTCCATCATATTCCCTGCTTCGTTTCTTGCTGCTGTTTAACCCTTTTGAATATTGAGTTCAGTCCAGTTCCATGAGCCCCTCAGGGCTAATGCTAATGCTAATCACACCCAGCCTCGCTGGCTCTCCTCGTCTTTCCTTTCCTTCTCTTCTGGTGCTCAAATGCTGATGCCCCCAACGCAGCGGCCGTAAGCGCTCATGCTATTCATCCTTGTTGTCAAAGGACTATCATCACACTCATGTCTGAGGTCACTGATCTCACAAAATATGTTTTCATAATGGGTCGACAAGATGACATGATCAGCTGGGTCAGCTGGGACATCATTGGAGGCCCTGTCTCAGGAACAGAAGGAGCTTGGCGACCTACATGATGGACTGCATGTGAACTGAAAGGGGATTGGTCGATTGAGGAATTCGTCTGTGTGTGTGTGTGTGTGTGTGTGTGTGTGTGTGTGTGTGTGTGTGTGTGTGTGTGTGTGTGTGTGTGTGTGTGTGTGTGTGTGCGCGTGTGTGTGTGTGCGCGAGTGTGTGTGTGTGTGTGAGAGAGAGAGAGAGAGACA
>CAAKHG010015989.1:16074-28522 GCA_901007715.1 Dactylopterus volitans | reverse complement strand
TGCCTGCGTGCGTGCGTGCCTGCGTGCGTGCGTGCATGCGTGCGTGCGTGCGTGCGTGCGTGCCTGCGCGCCTGCTCGCCTGTGCGCCTGCGTGCCTGCGCGTCTGCGTGTGCGCCTGCGTGTGCGCCTGCGTGTGCGCCTGCGCGCGTGTGGCTGTGGACGGGAGGTCTTGTTGACTCCCGTGCGTCAGCTGACTGGCTCCTCCCCCTCGGTCTCGGCGTGAGGTGGCGGCGTTCCATCCGCCGCTGGAGACTCGAGCTTTTGTAAGAAGCAGGTCCGGCCGCTGAGCCGACCGCGTTCGGACCGTCGGCGTCGGTGCTGCGAGGAAAACGCTGTCTCATGTGAACTCACGGCTTCCCCGATGCGAGCGGTGGGTCCAGTAGGGGTTCTGATCGCGCTGAGGATGAAGCTGGTGCTGTCAGTGCAGGTCCAGATCCACCACTTGCTGGTAGATCCTCCATGTCATGAAACGGCAGCTCCCACTGAGGCTGCAGAGCAAAGACGCGCCGCACAAAACAGAGAGATGCATGAAAATAACACAGGTTATGTAAAAGTTAGAGATGATGGTCGCTGATAAGAAATGATTCTCGTGTGTGTGAGTAAAGACCTCAAACGGGCGGTTTTGAAAGAACGTTGGATAAAATAACCAGAGAACGTGTGTGAACGTGTGAGAGCTGAGTGGACTCACCAAATTAGGGGTTGATTAATCAGCACAAACACAGTAGAAAAAGTGTGAAATTTCTTGAAATATCTTGGAAAGACGAACATTTTTTTTTGATATTTTGAAGTTTACCCGTGTTGCACTTTTCAAAGCCAGGCGCTTGTCTTTGCCCCCTCAGTCAGCGGGGTCACTTCATCATTGAACGGAAATCAGCAAACCACGATAACTGAAATCATTTGTTTCATGTTGTGGCATCTCCACGCACCCCCGGGCGGGTGAGCGGCGGTCAGGAAGCTCGCGCAGAGAACGTGGCCGTCGCCAGGAGAACACGCCTGTGTAAACACGGAGCGTTTCTCCTAGCCTGCAGGCAGCATTCTGCTCCCGGAGCCACTCCCAGAGCCTGGGAGGAGGCCATGGAGCGCGGGGTGGGGTGGGCGCAGGGAGGGGCCCGCCGCCGCTCTCAAGCCCACACAGGTGCACTCCTGCTGGGGCGGAATGCAGCGGGGGGGGGGCCCAGACACACGGAGGTGTGGAGCTTTGAACCAGTGACAGGGTGGGGGAGAGATCCAGGTACAGGAAGGGAGTTCACCCACCCAGTCATCGCCACTCACCTGTGTGTGTGTGTGTGTGTGTGTGTGTGTGTGTGTCTGTGTGTGTGTGTGTGTGCGTGCGCGCGCACGCACGCACGCACGCGCGTGTGTGTAAGCTAAAGGAGGGATCAGGTCTCAGCACACACGGTAACTTTCACTCAGTCGCTGTGAGTCTCACCGTCTCTCACATCTCTGCCTCACACACACACTCACACACACACACACTCACACTCACACACACTCGACTCAGCTGCATTTAAGGGCAGAAAAGTCAATATTTGACCAGCCTGGACTGGAGGGAGGAAGAAGTTGGACGCCTGCACTTTAATTCCTCCTGTGAGCTCTCTGAACTTTCCCAGCAGGACCTGAGGACAATTTTGTGTTGTTTTTGGGGTTTTTTTCAGTTTCAGTGGGTGGATGCCAACTTTTCCCAAACAAACACACACGCGCGCGAGCGAGTGAGCGAGCGGCGAGAAGGATTGAGAGTTTTTCCCCTTCGAGGCTGGACTTTTGGACTGGGACTGGTGAGGGAGCAGTAAGAGGTTTGTTTCAGCTTTAATCTCTTGGCCTTGAGTCACCTGAGCCGCGCTCCTCCGCTCCTCCGCTCCTCCGCCCGGCCGCTCCTCCGCTCCGCCGCCCCGCCGGCCTCCGGGCGCTGATCACGCCGCCGTCTCATGTCTGTCTTTCGAGTAAAGCGGGTGAAGTGCGTTATGTAACTTAATCTCTCAACATGGAGGCCGGAGGCGCGCGTCGCAGTGTGTTGGGTCTGAGCTGCGGCCCGAATCCTGGTGGTTGTCTCCTCTTGAGTCTCGGTTTCTCCGAGTGCAGCTCGGCGGCAGCTTCCAGATTCTGGTTCTTTCCAGGTGTGTTTTGCGCCGATTCAGCTCCAGCGCCAAAGGCGTTATTGCTGAGGACCCCTCGCCGATGATCATGGCGAGGTCAGGCCCACGCCCCGCGCTGGCATGCTCACCTGGGCTTTTTTGTCTGCAGAGAAAACAACTGAGCTGGCAGCTCAAACGTCCGCAGACCTTTTTAAGCAGAGAAAAGCAGCTCCAGTGACTCGTCCTTTCTATTTTATGACTCGTGGATGATTGGATTTTAATCCTCGCGCTCACCGCCGATATCAGCGCTCTCACCGCCGATATCAGCGCTCTCACCGCCGATATCAGCGCTCTCACCGCCGATATCGCGCGCTCAGCAACGCCAGCCGAGGTTCACAGAAATACAAAAAGTGCTTCTGGAGGATGCGAGCTGCTCTGATTGTTTTTTCTCTGAACACATCCTAGTCAGTGATTAATGCGACACCATTTGGTAGAAACACACACACACACACACACACACACACGCACACACACACACACACACACACACACACACCTGGTTCACAGTGAGCTGCTAAGGCCCCTCCCCTCAAAATGTTTTCATGTGTTTTAAACTCGGGCGGTCGTTCTCTCGCCAGGAGGAGAAATTCCACGGCGGCGCTGTAAATCCTCGGGCGTAGATTGTCTCACTTTTTTGGCACATATGCGGTTATCTGGCGACCGCTGAGACGTTTCCAGCCACACGGCGGCCTTGGTTGGCCCAGCACAGATCGCGCCGTCCCCCAGCATCCAATGGTGGCGCGTTTGCGGTGCAGCCGGGGAGGTTTGGGATCCGTCCGTCGCGGTCGAACACTGTGCCCACGTCCGTCTGAGCGCACCTGAGCCCGACCGACCTGAGATTTTTAGTTTAGGTTCCCACGCCGAAACCGATATTTGGGAGTTAAAATTACCGACACAGATGTATGCTTTCCCATAAGCCCTCTCCTGTCATATGACTGCTCCTGTGTGATGCACACTGTAGCGAGTGCAGCTCCCATCATGCCCTGCTGGACTTTTAATATTTTGCTAAGAACGCGACAGTTGCTCGTTGTGCTGTTTGTGTTTGTAACATAGCTGGGATTCCTGCGACTAACACGCGTTCATATGCTGGTAAAAATGTTCTAGAAGGTGGAGCACCAATGACAGGAGACTGTCACAGTCAGCATGGGGAATGGAGGGCGCCCTCTGCTGGACACACGATTAATGTTCAGTCCATCGAAATGTCTTACATGCAGCTGAACAGAAGACCTTCATATCGATGCATCCCAGCCACTCTTATGTCTGTGACACGCAAATATGGGCCAACCAATCAATCAGTCAGGCTTAAGAGCAGCACTTTATGTGTCAGCCATTTTACCACAAATATCAGCCTATTATATCCGCTGGCGTATAAATCAGACATTTGCCTCCTTATTTATGAGATTTTTCCGGGTGAAGGCGAATGACATTCGGCGACCTCCAGCACTGACCCCGAGAAACGCCCCGGCAGAACGCTCGACCTGGAACACATTTTCAAGGTGAAGTGAGAAAACATTGTTGTGAAAAAGGCTGAAGTGGATGGAGGCCACCGTTCCCGACGGCCCCCACCCAGAAACCGGAGGCCTCTCTGCTGCCCTTTCACGCATGTGGGGAAAAAAAGAGGAGGCGGAGCCTGAGCTGGATTCCGAGGCTGGCGGAGGGAAAGTTCAGGTGGTTTTAGTTACACCTTGTTCTCTCTGTGTCATGGTGATTCATGCGTGTGTGTGTGTGTGCGTGTGTGTGTGTGTGTGTGTGCGTGTGTGTGTGTGTGTGTGTGGCAGGAGGGAGATGGAGAGATGGGTGCTGCATCTCTGGGTGGGGCTTCAGCTTGTCGCCGCCCTGCTGACCTGCTGCGGTGTTGAAGGTGAGCGTCACCGGTCATGTCGAACAAACAACCATCATTTATCAGCCTTTTGAAGATGAAACATGAGGATTTCCTGCTTTATATCATCGTAAACTGAATTTTGTATCTTCAGTAAAATAAAGGGCTTTGACTCTAGAAGACTGCTAATTAGGAATTTGGGGTGATTAAACACTAATGACTAATGAAACCCTTTGATACTGCACTAAATGTGATGCCTTTTTGCCTTCTCCTCCCCCACTTTAACTTTTTACCCATTATGGGACAAACAAAGAATTATCATATCCTCACCTAACTACCGCATCACAACTATCGTATCGCACCGCATCATCTTATGGTATCTTATTGTATCTAATTGTATCATGTGGCCAAATGTGTGCGCATATTTGAGATGATGCTGATGATGATGATGATGATGATGATGATGATGATGATGATGATGATGATGATGATGATGATGATGATGATGATGATAGGAAGAGGAATAAAGCTCTACACTACGGGTTAGACATGCTGTGGAGTAAGATAATCGGCCATTTTAAGGGAAAACAACTTGTCCTGTCTGAAGGGGCCTAAATATCTTGGAGGGTTTCTCTCACCATGTTTTGATGCTCGTAAGAGTGTTTTTTGATGCCTATGAGGTGAAGCGCACAGCTTTAACATTTCCGTGGGGCGCTGAGCGAGCATCGGTGTGACTCTCTCCTGACTCTGGTCCTCATCTGTGTCCTCCGGCAGCCAACTACTGCTTCGCCTCCAGAGCCAAGACCTGCTCACTGTGCCTGCAGGCCGGGGTCGGCTGCGCCTACTGCCCCGAGGAGGTGAGTCCGCCGACCCCAAACCTGAACTGGCAGCAACTGTATGTTCCAGTATTTATAATAAAACTGAATATTTAACTGAACGTTAAATGTTTAATTCATGAAATGGACACTTAATAGAATGAATTACTAAGAGAAAACATGGTAATCTGCACTACAGTAACGTAGCTGTGGGCCCATGTGGAGAAACTCTTTGTTCCAGTCATCAGCATATTTATCTGGGCTCGTCATTGCTGCGTGTGTGTGTGTGCGCGCACGTGCGTGTGTGTGCATGCGTGTGTGTGTGAGAGAACATCTGCCCAACTCTGCCTCTGGTTGGCTTACCATGAAATGTTACTCTCCCTGAGCCAATCGCTATCGCCTACGCGCTAAAGAAAACAGTAACGCCGCGTACTTGAAACGCCGTCATTCCATCACTGCGCATGAGACGACACAGTGGGACTTTTGCTTGAGACGGATGAGAGATGCTTAGAAAAAGACATGAAACATTTGAGCAGCACAGATGCAGTGATGGAGGACGAGGCTGCGCCGTCATTGGCTGAAGCCGCGGGCCGCCGCAGGCGTCTCCATGGCAGGCCAGCCGGCTCCTCCGAGCTGCGGGTGGAAGCTCCGAGTGGAGCCGTTAGGTCGAGGCTCTCGCTAACGGCTTCTCATCCCTGCGCAGACCTTCAACGGGCCTCGCTGCGACCTCTACGACAACATCCTGGCTCGCGGCTGCAGCAGAGCCCGCATCATAGTAGCCGCGGGCAGCATGTCCATCGGAAGGGTAAGTCCTCCTCCAATGGCTGCACCTTTTTGTAACTCGTGGGTTTTCGAGGCGGCGTGGCGCCTTAACTCCACCCCCTCTCTCCCACTGCGCAGGCGGAAGCGATCAGCATGCAACTGAATCAGTCGCAGGTGTCGCCGCAGCAGATGAGCATGTTGTTCCTGCCAGGGGAGGAGAGGCTGGTGGACGTGGAGGTGTTCGCGCCAACCAAAGGCCCTCTGGACCTCTACATCCTCATGGACTTCTCCAACTCCATGGCCGACGATTTGAACAACCTGAAGCAGATGGGCAAGAAGCTGGGTGAGCGGCGCTGCTCGGGCGTCCAGCTGCTCGGGCGCCCAGCTGCTCGGGCGTCCAGCTGCTCGGGCGCCCAGCTGCTCGGGCGTCCAGCTGCTCGGGCGTCCAGCTGCTCGGGCGCCCAGCTGCTCGGGCGCCCAGCTGCTCGGGCGCCCAGCTGCACCGGCGGGCACCTTCTTGTCACTGCCGACGCTGATAGTTTTTTTTTTCCCCACAGCTTCATGGGTGGAGAAGCTGTCCAGCGATTACACCATCGGCTTTGGGAAGTTTGTTGACAAAGTGATTGAACCTCAGACAGACATGAGACCCTACAAGTAAGAGAAACAAAGTGTGACATGAAGGCTCGCAGCGGCTGGTTCTCATTGTGAAAGTGTCTTTCTTTGTCCACGTTTCTTTCAGACTCCGCCAGCCGTGGCCCGACAGTGACCCTCCCTTCTCCTTCCAAAACGTCATCAAGCTGACCAGCAACTTGGACGAATTCACCCAAAAGCTGCAGAAGGAGAGAATATCTGGAAACCTGGACGCTCCTGAAGGCGGCTTTGACGCCATTCTGCAGGCGGCGGTCTGTGGGGTGAGTGGGACTCGTGAGTCCAGATTAATGCCTCAAATTAATCTAGAAATGCAGAACAGAACAACAGAAATCAATCATCAGCGCTCCCTCGCTTCCTATTGAGCCTCTTTTGGGATTTCCTGCAATAAATCCATAACCACTGATGCAACACTGGATGCTTTCTGTCAGTGTGTGACCCATTTTTCTAATGATGGCTAATGTTAGCATGGTTGCTAGTGGGCCACAATTGTCTCCCACAGTTCTTTAAGCGAGCTTGTTGACTAAAACTTGACTGATACTGGATTTTTGGAGCAGCTATGAAGGAGCAAAAAAATTCACATTGATAATATATGTTCTGGAATTGCCTCCAAAAAATCTCGTCTCGAGTTCTGATAAAATAAACTTTTGAATAGAAAATGGTGTTTGCGGGTGCCATGCTGTTTCGGTTTTCCTGTACACATCACTGTTATGGACGTTATGGCGTCGGGAAGCTGAAAATCAGAAAATGTCGGCCTTCTCCAGTCGAATCGCAGTCTTGTGTTCGCCGCTCACTCGCCACAGAAGCCAGGTCCGGCGACTCCAGGGACGACCTCCATTCATCTCAGCTAACCGTCTCCCGCCTCTTTTTCAGGATGAGATCGGCTGGCGCAGCAACAGCACCCATCTCCTGGTGTTCTCCACCGAGTCGGCCTTCCACTACGAAGCCGACGGCGCCAACGTGCTGTCTGGAATCCTGCCGCGCAACGACGAGCACTGCCACCTGAAGAACAACAAGTACAGCATGGACATCCACCAGGACTACCCGTCCGTGCCCACGCTGATCCGCTTGCTTGGAGAGCACAACATCATCCCCATATTCGCCGTCACCAACCACTCCTACACCTACTACAAGGTTGGTTATGTAACAGACACGCTCTCATGTTTCCGTCGACATCGGCTCACGGACCGGCTTGTGTTTCTGTGGCGCTTGTTCAGAAACTCCAAGAGTACTTCCCCATCGCTGAGATCGGTCTGCTGCAGGAGGACTCGTCAAACATCCTGCAACTCATGGCGACCGCTTTCAAGGTAACCTGCTCCTTCCTCTCAAAGGCGCGGCGCGGCGCGGCGCGGCGCTCATGGCGGCAATCTAACGTGCCCCACGGCCTTGTGTTTTCTTTCAGAGTATCAGCTCAAAGATGAACATCCGTGCGGAGAACAGACCCAAAGCTTTCGAGACCGCGTTCTTGTCGTCCCGTGGAGAATTTATGGAATTCGCAACCTATAATTTCAAGCCTGGAGAAATTGTAAGTTACCACCAGTTGATGGTTATGATGCACAAGGACCAACATGTGGCAACACGGCGGTGAAATGGCGCCACCAGGTCATTTAACATGACAGTCTTGTTTACTGTCTCATTTTCAACGCGCACGTGAGTTAAGGTAATATGTGACAGAGGCACCGACACCTCCACACACGGGCTGGTGACAGATGCTAGCGGCTGTGGCTTTTAGCCTCCTAGCTAGCACGTCCGCCCTCCCGGGCAAACGGGATCAAAGCCAGAATTTGAAACTCACCGTCAAAAGTTTCCTAAGTTACCCATTGAGGCTAATGGTGTTACCAACAGGGGCTGATGCTAAGCTACCTAAATAACCCTTGGAGGCTAAGGCTAAGCTGCCTAAGTTACACATGGAGGCTAACGTTAAGCTTCCTAATTTACTCGCAGTAGCTAATGGTAAGCTAATGGTAAGCTACCTAAGTTACCAATGGAGGCCAAGTTACTGGTTTGCATCCCCTTCACAGCAATGCATATTACCATGGCAACCACACTAACAACACTAGGCTTGCTGGCCACAATAGTGTACCAATAACCAGGACGGCCCTTAAAAAGTCTTAAGTTTTAAGAAAGTATTAAGTTACTTCAAAGTCAGAGTTGATGAATGAATTCATCATTATTTTTATTGTTTTCCAGGGCAAATTCAAGATGCGTGTCAAAGCTCAGCGGATGATCGGTGAGGAGCCGGTGTGTCAGAGGAAGCTGGGTGAGAGAGAGGGAAACATGCGAGTCAAACCGACCACCTTCAGCGCCGCCTTGGACGTCCAGGCCTCCATTTTGTGTCCCACTTGCGAGTGTGACAAGGTAGGACCACCAGCACACACAGGTGAACACTCAGAGGCGCAGGTGGAGCCGCTCACTCCTCATCCCACTCACGTCTCTCCTCCAGACTCGCAACCAGAGAGCGCCGCGATGCCATGGCAACGGAGACCTCGTGTGCGGGAAGTGTGAGTGCTACAACGGCTGGTGAGACATGTATCTAATGTACAGTATATGTACTGCATATGTACACACCTGCGTTACAAACAGGACGTGAGTGTCAAGTACCGGACCCTCTGTTTTTTCTCCCCCAGGCTGGGTACATTCTGTAACTGCTCCGCGAGTTCTGCGGCTCTGGACACCAGCCTGTGTATCGAACCCGGCAAGAAGGAACCGTGCTCGGCTCGGGGAGACTGCATGGCGTGTGGAACCTGTGTGTGCCACAACCCGGATCGGTACGAGGGACCCTACTGCCAGTACGACAAGACCCAGTGTCAGCGGTTTGGGGGCTTCCTCTGCAACGGTACAGCACTCTCTCTGTGTGTGTGTGTGTGTGTGTGTGTGTGTGTGTGTGTGTGTGTGTGTGTGTGTGTGTGTGTGCGTGCGTGCGTGCGTGCGTGGTTTCTGGGAAGGTTGTTATCAGAGCTCGACTGATTTAGCCACTGGCTTATTTTTTGCCAGATTTTAGTATGTCATGGTTATTTTGGTATCAGCAGAAAAATGGCTGCTATCAATTTCATCTGTTCAGCTGCATTTAAAACTGCACACGATAATCAAACATTGATTGGTTGGGGTGGTTCCACCTCAGCAGAGTGCACACTTCACTCAAAGCTTGGCACAAATCCCCTTTACTCCCTAATATCGGCATCAGCTACAAGAATCGCACAGGCTCCAGCAGTGGTCAGAGAGTCTGTAATAAAAAGGGTGACTCGATCCAGGTGTTATCGCGGTGACATCCCAACTGCAAAGAGAACTGACAACGGCGAAACACGCCCCCACGTCGGCACATGAGTGAGGCCCGCTTCCCTGCCTGCGCTCTGTAAGCTTGACCAAACGCCACCATTTTTCTGTCTTCCGCCATCAGACCGCGGCTCCTGCGTCATGGAGCGCTGCGTGTGCACGGCGGGGTGGGAGGGCGACGCCTGCGAGTGTCCCAAGAGCAACCAGACCTGCCTGGACAGGAACGGGGTGAGCAGAGCCGAGGCTGGCCGCCAGCACTCGAGCCGGGTGGTGTGAGGCTGCTGCCTGACCGTCCCCGTCTGTTCCAGGGAATCTGCAACGGGCGCGGGAAGTGTGTGTGCGGCCGCTGCGAGTGTCAGCTGACTGGGGTGGACACGCCGACCTGCGAGCCCAGCTTCCAGGTGTGTGTGGACCGGGCCAGTGAGTGTGTGTTCATGACAGCGACGCTGTCATGCTGGGATTTACAACGCCTCATCAATAACACTCGAGAGTGTGTGTGTGTGTGTCTTTGTGTATGTGTGTGTGTGTCCAGGCCCAGCTGGGTGTGTGTGAAGCCACCAGGAGTTGTGCTCAGTGTCAGGCTTGGAAGACGGGAGAGAAGAAGGAGAAGGAGGAGTGCGACAAATGTCCTTTCAGGATCGTCATGGTGGATGAACTGAAAGAACGTATGTGATGAAGATGATGATGTTGATGATGGTGTTGACGCTGACCCTGTTACTGTAGCAGTAAAGTGTAGAAACTCTGTATAATTGTGTGTGCGCGCGCGTGTGTGTGTGTGTGTGTGTGTGTGTGTGTGTGTGTGTGTGTGTGTGTGTGTGCGTGTGCGTGTGTGTGTGTGCGTGCGCGTGTGTGTATGTTCAGGGGAAAAGGTGCTGGACTTCTGCAGTTTCCGTGACGAGGAGGACGACTGCACGTACAACTATACGGTGGAGAACCCCAAAGATCGCTCAGATCAAGTCTTGGAGGTTCAGGTGCTGAACAAGAAAGGTGGGTGCTGAAACGCCGCGTCGTCCTGCGCCGCGTCATCCATGTTGCGCCGCGTCGTCCTGCGCCGCGTCGTCCTGCGCCGCGTCGTCCTGCGTCGTCCTGCACCGCGTCATCCATGTTGCACCGCGTCATCCATCTTGCGCCGCGTCGTCCTGCGCCGCGTCATCCATGTTGCACCGCGTCATCCATGTTGCACCGCGTCATCCATCTTGCACCGCGTCGTCCTGCGCCGCGTCGTCCTGCGTCGTCCTGCACCGCGTCATCCATGTTGCGCCGCGTCGTCCTGCGCCGCGTCGTCCTGCGTCGTCCTGCACCGCGTCATCCATGTTGCACCGCGTCATCCATCTTGCGCCGCGTCGTCCTGCGCCGCGTCGTCCTGCGTCGTCCTGCACCGCGTCATCCATGTTGCGCCGCGTCATCCATGTTGCGCCGCGTCGTCCATGTTGCGCCGCGTCATCCATGTTGCGCCGCGTCGTCGTCCTGCGCCGCGTCGTCCTGCGCCGCGTCGCCCGCTGAAGCGCGTGATGATTTTGCCGATCATAATAACGGCACGTGGAGCCTGTCGGGTGATGAGCGCGGCGTCGTGACACGTGGCTGCTGTCGCAGAGACATGTAAGAAGGTCGTCTCTAACGTCCCTGCAGACTGCCCCCCCGCCAGCCTCCTGTGGCTGCTCCCTCTCCTCTTGTTCCTCTTGTTGCTGCTGGCGCTTCTTCTGCTCTGCTGCTGGAAATACTGCGCCTGCTGCAAAACCTGCTGCCAGGTATGCCAGCGCTCACCGCCACACTCAGAAATGTCCCTTTAAAGTCACGCAGGAGTTGACGCGTGGTGTCTTGTCTCGCCGCAGAGCTGCCTGGCCCTGCTGCCCTGCTGTCGGAGCGGTAAGACGTCGTCCACCCTTGACTTCCTTCACATCCTCCCGTCTCCCGCTTGACACAAATTCAGGCCTGACCTGTCTCCTGCAGGTCGAATGGTTGGCTTTAAGGAGGATAAGTATCTTCTCCGCCAGTCTCTGCTTACGTCAGACCACCTGGACACGCCCATGGTGAGGACCGGCCCGCCCAAAGGCACCGATGTGGTACGCTGGAAGGTGACAGATAACGTGCACCGCGGAGCCAACCACCCCCAGGTTCTGATGAAGCCTAACCCTAAAGAAACCAGTGAGTTTCACATGTTTTCGAGCAAGATGCAGCTTTGTGTCTCACATTACAGGCGCTCGCATCTTTTTCTCTTTTCTCGATATGCTGTGACGGTTCCTCTCTCCTCTTCTAGTCCAGTTCCCCATCTCGCTTCAGCTTAAAAGGTTGTTCTCCGAGAGTCTCTCTCGCCCCGAGTCCAGAGATGCCGAACAGCTGCGCAAGGACGTGGCCGACAACGTGAGTGTGTGTTGTTGATTGGCGGGCTGCGTGTGGTGTGTGTATGTGAGCGTGAATGATGACATGTACGACTTTATATCACCGTATTTGCTCCTCCGTCCAGCTCAATGAGGTGTACAAGCAGATTCCAGGAGCCCAAAAAGTGCAGAAGACCTCCTTTAGGTAAGAGTCTTTAGCTGCACGTGGACTGCTGGTGCATCTTCATCTCAGTCTAACCTTCGAATCACACGTGGAAATCAAATGTCTCTCCGTTTTGTTTGGCTTCTTCCAGAATGCAGAGGAATGCTGGGAAAAGGTAAAAAGCCTCCTGCTTTGATGTGATATGAAGACCGCAGTGGCGCATGTTTAACATCCACCCGTCCTGTGACCTGCAGGCAAGACTACGCCGTCATGGACACCGTCCTGTCAGCTCCTCGCAGCAGCTTCCCCGACATCGTCAAACTCACGGAGAAAAACGTCCAATCTGGAAACTTCCATGACCTCAAAGTGTTTCCCGGTTACTACACTGTAGCCACAGATAGAGGTGTGTGTGTGTGTGTGTGTGTGTGTGTGTGTGTGTGTGTGTGTGTGTGTGTGTGCGTGCGTGCGTGTGTGCGTGCGTGCGCGTGTGTGTGTGCGTGCGCGTGTGTGTGTGCGTG
>CAAKHG010015989.1:0-16054 GCA_901007715.1 Dactylopterus volitans | reverse complement strand
AATTTTAGAGTAAAAATCAGGATTTAATTTGCAAAGAAAATTTTAAAAAAAATCCACGATGTTCATATTCATAAGAATGAATGTTGTTGGGACCGTGCGTGTGTGTGTGCGTGCGCGTGTGTGTGTGCGTGCGTGTGTGTGTGAATGTGTGCGTGTGTGTGTGTGTGTGCGTGTGTGCGCGTGCGTGCGTGTGCAGCAATGTGCATGTGGTCATGCATGGCTACTCAAAAGTAAAGGTAACATTCAAATGTGTGCTGGTACATAAGAGACGGAGGTCAGGAGGTCAGGAGGTCAGGAGTGAGGTGGCAGCAGGGGTCAGATCCTCCGCTGAGGAGCAGAGTTCAGTTAAATCTGTTTCAGCGATGCGAGCGATGCTGCTCAAACAGCCGACTGCGTCGGACGGTTTTTATGACTACATAACATGATCTATGCTAACAACATAGCAACAAGCATTTAAAGTCGACTTCTCCTGATTGCCTCGTGAAAAACGGTCTCCAACAGTCCAGGACTTCTACACAGAGAACACGAGCAACCCAGGAGGACGACTTCCAGGCTGAAGCTCTCCGAATCATTTGCATGTCGCTTTTTGAAACTATGAGAGGGGCAAACGCTCGCTATGAAGAAAAAGACAGAGGAGATGCTAGGTATGAGGAGGTGGATGAAGGAGCCACTAGATATGAAGGAGGAGGAAGAGGAGACAGTTGCCACAAAGAATGGACGAGGAGGCGATGCTAGCTAGCGAGGGAGCTAACTAGGAGCTAAGAGGGGAAGTGTGTGGCTCTGCAGGCACACAGCAGAGAGTGGAGTTGTGGGCGGGGCCAGATTAGCATGGATCCTTCATTACTAAATGGAGAAATGGGTTTAGAATTACACCCAAGACATTTTAAGACCAAGTTTGTTTCTCGAGAAACCAAAAAAAAGTTCAAAATGTTCCTTGTGAGACACAGAGAGGAGTTCGGAAGAGACCTAAAAGTGCTGGATGCTGTTTTTAAAATGTTTGACAAACACAAAGAACTGACATCACGACCCTAGCTGTTAGCTAGCCTCCTATTGTTATTAGCCAGTGGTGCGTTTCATCGAGTGGTTCCAGCCTAAGTGAGAGGAGCTTCGTAAGTTTCAGCAGCTGAGAGCATCCTGAATGTGAGTCATCCTCAAATGATTGTAAAATTCAGTGCCAAGTACATGTCAAGAAACCAGATTCCAGATTTGTTGGGCTACATGAACCAGTGGTTCTGTGGGATCTTAGAGGGGCCCTGTCGGGTCCTCCTGCCTTCAATTTAAGCAGGTAAACATTTGTTTTACTTGCAGTTCCCTCGCGAGCCCTCCTAACGGCATCAGGTCTGATTGAGGCGGCGTGTCCTGATGGGACAGTCTCATACACACATCACCTCTTTCACTTCCTGATGTGCGCTCAGCAGCGTGAGCCGCTTGTCTTCATCTTGTCCTTTGACCTGCTTCTTCTCGGCAGAGGCTGCCGGAGCTGTGGAATTCCAGGAAGACGTGGAGTCAGTCGACGTTCATGTGCCGCTCTTCGTAAAGGAAGAAGACGATGACAAGAAGCAGCTGCAGGTTGAGGCCATCGATGTGCCCCTGGGCATCGCTAAAATTGGAAAGCGTTTTGTCAACATCACCATCATCAAAGAGCACGGTGAGAAATCTCAGGTTTCATAGGAGTATCAACATAAAACATCTGAGTAAAAACCCTCTGAAAGGTCATCTGAACCTCTGTCACTTAAACCATGAGAGCACTAATGGAGTCTCCCTCTTCCTCTCCAAAGCCACCAGCGTTTTCTCCTTCCTCCAGCCGGCCTACACCTACAGCAGACAGGACGGCGTGGCCAACATCCCAATCAGCAGAGAGATCATCGAGGACGGGCGCACGCAGGTCACGTACCGCACGCGGGACCTTACAGCCAAGGACAAGAAGGTGAGCTGATGCGAGAACCCTATTTATCCTGGTATGAAGGTGATACATATGGACGTACGGGGGCTCTGTCGGTGGAGATCCAGGACTTCCATGATGATTAGTTGAGGTACAGATTTTTGTTTCGTACCTCAGGACTATGTAACTGTGGAGGGAGACCTGAGCTATGGTCCTGGTGAGACCCAGAAGACAGTTCCAGTTCGTCTGCTGGAGCTGGGTGAGAGGGATGGCCTCCTGGAAGACAAGCAGGTCAAACAGTTTGTCATGGACCTCAGTAATCCACGACAGGGCGCCAAACTCGGACGCTACCCAAGAACAACAGTCACCATCACAGACCTGCCAGGTGAGAAGATGCAGGAGGATGCACTGTTCCGAGTGACCGGTACCGTCCATTGCTCCCAGCTGAGGCTCCTTCTCTTTCTTACTTTTCTGTCAACTAGAGCCCAGTGAAGTGATGTTCAAGAAGAGCACCCAGAACTTCTCCACATCGGACCCTGCCTACACCATCCCCGTGGTCTGCACTCGCAACCCGGACAGCCCCACCACAGTGAAGTGGCGCACCAAGAAGGCCCAGCGCTTCGAGCTATCTAACGTTCTGAAGTTTAACCCTGGGGAGACAGAGAAGAACATCGTGATCGACCCGAGGGCCCACCCAGGCCCAGTCCAGCCTGAGACCTTCCAGCTGGAGCTTTTTGACCCGAGTAGCAACGCTTCCATCGGCGAGAGGAAGACCACACTTGTCAATATCACAGACGGAGGTCAGATCGCGTTTGTCATGGAGCTAGCATGAAATAGCGAACGAAGGGTTTCTGGAGTTCAGATTGAGGAGCAGTCTGAGAAGGTTTGTGATTCACCCTCCAACCTGCTTCACCTCCTGCAGTTCCCAAGTCTCCAGAGGTCGCCTACATGCAGCAGAAGGGCTTCATAACTCAGAGAGCTACCTCCCCTGGTGGTCGCCTTCTTTCTCCAGGGAACCCCAAGGCCAAAGCCACTGGACCCAGAAGCATCCGCCTCAACTGGGATCCACCGCCTGGTAACCCCGCTGGCTACAAGGTGCTTCAAACCACACAGCATGTTCAGAATATCTGAATGCGTTTACAGTAGCACCTGTTTCTCAGATGCTGCTTCTTATGTCTTCTCCAGGTGAAGTACTGGATCTACGGTGACCCGGAGAAGGACGCCCAGGTCATAGATGTGAAGACTCCTCAAGCCGAGCTGACCAACCTGTACCCATATTGTGACTATGAGATGCGAGTGTGTGCGTACAACGCGCTGGGAGACGGCGGCGACACCGACATCATCCCCTGCCAAACTCTGGAGGACGGTAATGCGGCGGGCTGCACTCTCACGCCGCCTGCAAAGACCACACACACCATCACCGCCGGCCCCGCCGTGTTTTTTTATTTGGTCACAGCTGGCAGATAAATGCAGGAACATGGGTGAAGTTCGCGCTCCTCCCGCAGCTCAGCAAGACAGATACTGAAATACAGCACTGCCTGAAAAACCCCTTAAAATAAAGGATATTACGAAGCTCCATAAAACTCCGCCCACAGACTTAGCAATGCGGCGCGCGCGTGAAGCCGCAGGGGCCCGTCAATGTGGCATTCGGTTACCGTCAGACAAATACGAATTCGCAGCTCGCCATCGTAATACGATAACAACAAAATAAACAGACAGAATAACAAAATGTTATTGTGCAGGCAGCAGAAACATAATAAATTAAAAGCAGTGTACCTCCATGATGACCCAAATAGAAAGTAATGGCCGGTGAGATCATTAAAACATTAACTCCGTTACAGTAACGACCGTAAAATCAGTCATGACCGATGCAGTCAGACGGAACTGGATCAGCTAAACAACTAAACAACTTCAGTGAACCCGAGTGTAAAGACTTTTGTTTTCTCTGATGACTTCTGAGGTCAAGTGCCATCGTAGGTCAAATCGGTCTCTGCAGGTTTCACCGGGTCACCTTTAGGTCCTCGTAGGACCTTTTCAGACATGAGGAATCCAGTTTATTCCCCATCCACGCTTGTAAAAAAGCATGAAGGATACGAGGGGGCGCGGCCGTAAGGACGCCTGCGATGTGAATGTTGGGCGATAGTTTATCAGACTCATGCATTTACACCGGAAGTTTTGGTTATTTATTTATTTTATTTGAAAACAAAATAAATGAAGAAAACTCCGATACAATAAAAACAACATTCCCAAATCTGAACTAAAGGGAGCAGAAACCAGACGAATTTTGTTTAATCTTTTATCCCCAAATGAATCAATTTGCAAAGCACCTAAATTAAAACAACAACAAAATATCCAAAGTAAAACAAAATAGCAGCCAGCCACAACACAGTCCCATTTTTCCCCATGTTTCCCAAGTACATATATATAAAATATTTAAAATACTTCCTAAGCATACTGGCTTTAGTTGTTCTTTTAAATGTATCGTTTGACTGGGATTCTTTGGTTTCTTTGTTCAGATTCCTTCGTAAACTGATTCCTGCCCCCCAAATGCAACGTTGCATCGGTTTAGTTCCTAATTTGAACATTTTCTTGAACAAGATGCTGCTGCTGCTTCAAATTTGTCATTTCAAACACTAAATTTTCTCAATCCATCTAATTTGACTTGCATTTATCAACATTTTATGAAAGTAGCGCTAACAGAAACTATCCTAGCATCGCACGCGTTGCCACCGTTTGCATGAGCCCTCATCCCAGTTTAGGCGCTTGCTGACCCTCACGACGTGTCGGCGTCGCAGCCAGGAGCTTCTCTGCATGAGCCAATGAACTCAGACTGCCGCTGCTTCCCCTGCAGTTCCTGGTGAGCCTGGTCGTCTGGCCTTCAACGTCATCAGTCCCACCGTCACTCAGGTCAGCTGGGCGGAGCCTGCGGAGACCAACGGCAACATCACGGCTTACGAGGTCATCTACACGCCCATCGATGACGAGCTGAGTAAGAGAGAAACACTGGTTCATTGTTATGTGACTGCCCCCTCGACACAGACGGGAGACCCAAATGTGTGCTGACAGCTAACGTGCGCGATCAAATCATCATCAGGTTTGATTAATTAAGATTCCTCGAAGCTTTTGGCTGAGTTTGCCGCTCTTCTGTCCGGTTCCTGTGATTGGTTTGATTTCTACACCCGAGGCTGAAGTGCTGATGTTCACGGAGGCTCCAGGCGTCTGTCTCATCCTCGTCATGTTTAAAGGTCAAAGGTCAAGTCCAAATTCATGAAACCTAAAAAAAACAAACACATTTATGTCCATCTGCTGATAAGAAAATTTCAGGGAGCGTGAGCGTGATATTTCAGAAACGTGTGAAGGGAAAGTCTTCACGTCTGACACAAACGTGCAGGGGAGCCTCAGGATGAACAGATTAGACTTTGATGGTCAGAGGTCAAAATCGCAGGACCTCACAATACACATTTTTGTCTGTAACTCTCATTGTTGTAGGCTAATTATGACAAAGCTCCACACAGATGTCTTAAAGGGTAAAATGATACGACATTGTGATGTTTTGTATCTCAAAGGTTTCTCATGAATGTTTCAGGAACCTCTGGAGGTTCTTTTCATTTGTCACAAATGTCGACTCAAGGATGAAGTGATGTTGGTGGTCAGGGGTCAAAGGTCTCTGTGACATCCCCAAGCACGTATCTGGTCATAAGTCATATGCTGATGATGGCATCATTTTAGATAAATGTCTAATAGGAGCAAATGATGAAGTGTTGACCTTTTTCTGCTCTTAACACATTTCATACTATTCATTCAAAGGCTCACTGATGTTAAACGGAACCTCGTTGGCTGGTGGATGAATTCAGTGGCGGGATGGTGATTCTGGTCTGATCCAGCACCCATGAGGGGTTTTCTTGACCCCCCCCCCCCGTTTGCCTGTAACATCTGTCGTCTCCTCGCAGAGCCGGTGGGGGCAGCGAAGAAGGTCAAGATCGACAATCCGAAGAAGAGAATGCTGCTGATTGAGAACCTCCAGAATGCCCAGACGTACCAGTACAAGGTCCGTGCCAAGAACAGCGTGGGCTGGGGTCCCTTCAGAGACGCCACCATCAACCTGGCATCCCAGCCTGCCAGACCTCTGTCCAGTAAGCCAAACACACCTACTAACACACGAACGGCGGATCTGGTGAATCTTTCAATCCCTGAAAGCGGATGTATTTCTCTCCGTTTCCGTCCAGTTCCCATCATCCCAGACATCCCTATTGTGGATGCTGAGGCAGGAGACGAGTACGACAGCTATCTGATGTACAGCAGCGAGGTGCTGAAGTCTCCCGGAGGCTCCAAGACTCCCAGCGTCTCCGGTGATGGTGGGTAACCGGAGCAAACGCCACAAACTGCCCGTTCTGGTACACAGTAAGGTCATTAGCCCCGCCTCCACCAAGCAGTTCTGTTCGGTTCTGTTCGCATTTTTTTGGCGTTTCCTCTGATAAAAAGTTGTGGATGGTACTGAAGACACCGGACCGTCCTGATTCTGGTAAGCCCTCCGTGGGGGTACCTAGCACACTGATCCTGACACGCCGCAGACACTGATTGGTCACACAGATGGAGACACGCCGGAAAATAAATCTCACACCCGCCATGTTTAAACATATCATCAATTTCACAAGAGGAGATTCCAGACTTTTGGTTTTTGTATTGAAAGCTGCGGGAGCTGGGCAAGGCAGCGAGGAACCAGAATGTTCTCCGGAAGGTTCTCCAGCTGGTCCCTCAGAGAGGCTGCGGAGGGCCTCCAGCCAACGGCCGAGCGACCAAGGACCAGAAGCTAAAAGCTCCGCAGTGATTATCGTCTTATTAAAGACCACAACAGCCAGAGTGTGTGGACAGGAAGGCCTGGAGGAGGTTCCACATGATGACCATCAGCAGTAAACCCCGCCCACCACGTACGCTACAGCCTGTGGTGGAAACGCAAACTAGAGCCAGGGTTTACCGGTCTAATGTGGAACGTAACGTACCGTACTGCTTGGTGGAAACATGGCTAGAGTGTTACTGTTCTGGTCCCTTTTCTTGCTCTGGAAAGAAGCAGGTGTAGAGTTGGAATCTCCCTGTAATGTGGATCCATTTATGGTGGTCACGTTTTCTTCTTGTGGCCCAGTTGTTTCATGCGTTGCGTGCTGTCGGAACACGAGGGGATGGAACGCCCGTCCGGTCATCCCGGTCTTTGTCAGCTGACGCTAACGTCCAAGGAGTTTGTTCAGCTCAGGAGAGGCGTCATTTTCATGGCTCTGGCTTCTTATCACTTCCATCTGGCGAGCATTTTTCCCTGCAGGCAACGCCTTTCGCCCGGCAGCAACAAAATCTGCTTCCAGCGCATTCCCACAAATCTGTGCAGAAGTGCTTGGCGATCATAAACCGCAGGGCCGGCCCGTAAATCTGCTGTCATTTTTCTGCTTCCTGCAGCCGTTTTTGTGCTCCTCATCACTTCTCTCCAGAAGACGGTGCTGACTTTTCACTTTCTTTACAAGTCTGTCTGGACCTCTGTGCAGCAAACCAGTATTCATTTCCTCTATAGCAAAGCAAAGCACTCATGATTCCAAATATATCCACTTCTCCCCATATGACCCCGATTACAAGGCTGGAATTATGTCAAGTTGGTGGGGTCCAACCTGGATCTCCGTAAGGTGTCGTGGAAAAAGCGAGTGGACGTCATCCCTAACAGTCGGCTCAGCACAGACACAGAGGCGAGCTCAGAAGACGCCCAAAGCGCCCTGCCAGGTGAAGACCACCGTCAGACAGACAGACAGGCAGGCAGACAGGAAGCTCGCATGCCAGCTGTTATGCACGGCCAGTCGTGTGTCTGCTACCTTGGTGGTTGAACCTGTCACACTGATCGTTTGGCTTATCATTCTGGCTTGGGGACGCGGTCCTTGTCCCTTAATCCCACCTGTCCTCCAAACCAGCTGCCCAGAGGAGCACTGGCATCAACTGCCCCGCCTCCAGTTGGTGATCAGGGGCAGGCCTCTTCCCAAACATCCCAGTGGGAAGGCAGTGATCCTGAGGCAGTTTGCTGCTATGTGTGAAGGCTCAGTTACGGTGTGGTTGGAAGCAAACGTGGGCTACCCTGATTGTACGCCACCGTCTCCCTACATCGTAGCTGCGGCAGCGACACTCTCTCTAACAGCTGGTAGAGGAGAGGCGCCTCCTGAAACTGCTTTGTAAGTCAAAAGGGGGATCCCGTGCAGCACTTCCTCCACAAGGGGGAGCTGCTCAGTCCACGTTAGACCACTTCCTCATATGCACCAAAAGTAGGAAATGTAATGTAAAAGCGGCATCCGTGTTTGCAGGTGTGGACGCGCCCGCACGGGCAGGTGTAACGCGTCCGCACGGGCAGGTGTAACGCGCCCGCACGGGCAGGTGTAACGCGTCGGCACGAGCAGGGGAGGACGCGTCGGCACGGGCGGGTGTAACGCGTCGGCACGGGCAGGTGTAACGCGTCCGCACGGGCAGGTGTAACGCGTCCGCACGGGCAGGTGTAACGCGTCCGCACGGGCAGGTGTAACGCGTCCGCACGGGCAGGTGTAACGCGTCCGCACAGGCACGTGTAACGCGTCCGCACGACAAGGGGAGGACGTGTCCGCACGGGCAGGTGTAACGCGTCCGCACGGGCAGGTGTAACGCATCCACACGGGCAGGTGTAACGCCTCTGCACGGGCAGGTGTAACGCCTCCGCACGGGCAGGTGTAACGCCTCCGCACGGGCAGGTGTAACGCATCCACACGGGCAGGTGTAGCGCTTGGGGCCATCTGCTGGTAAGGCTCAGCCATTGCATGGAAATGGGCGTGTGGGTCTGTCAATGATTCATCCGGCTGTGAAAGCTCTGAGGATGATTGTGAGGGTGGATCCTCATGACCTCGGTGATCGGCTGACTCTTCATCCTCTAAATTCTACCGTTTGTCCTCTGGTGATTAAAAATCATTGGATTGCCAATAAATGCTTAGATGCTGCAGGGCTGTAAATCGCCTCCTTACATATCATTTTATATTTAACAACCAGTACAAAGATGTTGTTTATAAAACAGGTTTCATCTCTTACCTGGAAATCAACAAAACATTATTGTTTAAATGTTTTTTTATATATATTTTATTATCTCTGAGGCCATTGACGTGTAGTGGAAGAGTAAATGCTCTTATTATTATTTCAAAATATTTAAACCACAGAAAGGAAATGAAGCCTACCTAAGCCCCGCCCACCTCGGCCACGAATGATCAGTTTACCATTAATTACCATCTCCTTCACAGATTACACGATGAATGGGAAGTGGGAACAGAACTTCCTTTTCCCGGGAAGTTCAGTGACACGCACCCTGTCGACGTCGTCATCTCCCATGTCGACCTTGAGCTCGAACTACAGAGGCGCAGGCGGCTCCTTCACCACCGAGACCACCACCACCTACATGTCTGGACCCGGTAACGTGCATTTGGAATTACATTTATTGCCGGCTAACATTTGCATGTCACCGACATAAAAGCACTGACAGAAAAGCGGCGGCGTGCGTCTCGTTAAAGGGGGCTCCCGTAGACCAGATTTGATGGGCGGCGGCCTGCACACGTCAGAGGTCATCATGAGGAAGCACTCGGAGAGCAGAGGCTACGGCGATGAGCACATCCGGGACTCCATCGTCATGGGAGACGTGTCGAGCAAGTTCCCGGATCTGGGTAAGCCGGCGGCGGTCCGCTGAAGGTCCGGTCCACAGTAAACCTCAAGTGAATTCGCGCCTTGGTGCAGGAGCTTGCGGCCGATGGCTTGGTTGACGTCTGTTCGTGGGGCTGTTGGCTGCACAGCAGGCGCTAAGCTGACTATCGCCGTTTCTCCCTCTGCCCCCTTGTCACCTCCCCCACCTCCCACTCCGACTGTGCTACTTCCACCTTTTTCTCCGCCTTCCTTGCATCCTTCTCCTCGGCCCACTGCGCCCTCAGGAGGGTTCGGCTACATGGGGACGCAGAGCAGCTCTCAGAGCCAGTTCAGCTACGGCCTGTCTCAGGGCCCCGGGGCCAGGACCCAGTCTCCAGATGTCAGTGAGGCCCTGTATGACCTGGACCGGGTGCTCCAGGGTGAGTGTGCAGCATGGACGACCCGGGTGTGTCTGGTCTGCTGCCCCAATGAGTAACGCTCCTCCTCCAAATCCTCCTTTTCCTGCCTCCTTGTTTGTCTCGGGTCTCCTCTTTGATATCATCATCCCTGTTTTACCCATTCATGCCTTCACTGTTCATGAAGAGCCTCTGGTTTCCACTCATACCTGCGTGCTTTGAGAAATTATCTCATTTCAATGCCGTTGTCAAACTGCTCTAAGAACAGCACATAAATGAGAACCTCATCGGTGATTCCTGCACTGACAGGAGCAAAGCAACCACAGCTATTGCACATTACTGACCTCCACCACGGAAGGCAGGTATGCTAGCATGGAGGCTAACGCCTGACGGCAGGTATGCTAGCATGGAGGCTAACGCCTGACGGCAGGTATGCTAGCATGGAGGCTAACGCCTGACGGCAGGTATGCTAGCATGGAAGCAAGTGCTCTATACGCTAGAACATGTCGACAGTACTGGTAGTAGTAGCAGTAGTACTGGTATTAGTAATGGTAGTAGTAGCAGTAGTACTGGTATTAGTAATGGTAGTAGTAGTGGTAGTAACGTTGTATTATTATCATCATTGTTATTGGTTCTCATTTGTGAATATGAAGATATGATTATTAGTAGGAGGGAGGTTGGCTAACCAAACGCCACCCAGCTGCAGTCTCATCAGGTGTGTCTGTGTGTGTGTGTGTGTGTGTGTGTGTGCGTGTGCGCGTGTGCGTGTGTGTGCGTGTGTGTGTGTGTCCGTGTGTCCGCCCGCCCGCGTCCCCTCAGACGCGCGACTCTCTCCAGGGGTCCCCGACACTCCCAGCAGGCTGGTCTTCTCTGCGCTGGGTCCCACCGCCCTGAAGGTGAGCTGGCAGGAGCCCCACTGCGAGAAGGACATCCTGGGCTACTGCGTCCTCTACCAGCTGCTCAACGGAGGTAAGCGGCCGCTGCCGAACCTCCACCAATCACGGCGCCGCCACCGCGCTAGCGGCGCACGCGCGCATCCCGACGGCTTCTCCCCTGTTACTGACGGCGCCGGTGCCGATTGGCTCCGTCGTCTCTTGCAGGTGAAGTGAAGCGCATCAACGTGACCAACCAGGCGGAGAACTCGGTGGTCATCCAGGACCTGCTGCCCAACCACTCCTACCTGTTCAAGGTGAAGGCTCAGAGCCAGGAGGGGTGGGGCCCCGAGCGGGAGGGCGTCATCACCATCGAGTCAGCCGTCGACCCCAAGAGCCCGCTCAGCCCCATGCCAGGTCCGCCAGGGTCCCTCTTCGTGTCTCTCGAACCGACCACCCGGTGTTTCCGTGCGCTCACCAAACGCGCCCGTCGCCGTCTGTCGTTGCAGGTTCGCCGTTCACGCTGAGCACGCCCAGCGCCCCGGGGCCGCTGGTCTTCACCGCCCTGAGTCCCGACTCGCTGCAGCTCAGCTGGGAGAAGCCGCGCAAGCCCAACGGAGACGTCCTGGGTTACGTGGTCACCTGCGAGCAGCTGCACGGAGGCGGTGAGGCTCTCAGCGGCGCCGCGGCCACGCCCCCACACACACGCGCGCTTGCCATCGCCGTGACAGCGGCCGGCTCGTTGACCTCGCAGTGATGGCTTTACTTTCGCTCCTCGCAGGCGACGTTCGCTCCTTCCAGGTGAACGGCGACAGCGCCGAGACCAGCCTGACCGTCCCCAACCTGACCGAGAACGTCCCCTACAAGTTCAAGGTCCAGGCGAGGACCACGCAGGGCTTCGGCCCCGAGAGGGAGGGCATCATCACCATCGAGTCTCAGGACGCAGGTGAGATGGGCGGAGAGCCGCGAGCCACACGTGCCCGTGGCGTGGAGGAGGAGCACGGCGGCGTGCCGTTAAAATATCAGCACCACGTCATTTCCCTTCAAAGATGGTGTCTGTGCTTCCAGGCAGTTTATTTTATCACGCTGAAGTTTGTGAGAAATGTTCATTTTTTGGTTTTCCTTTGATGCTCTAAAAGGGGGCGTGGCTTCATGACCAACAGCTGCTCTGAGTGACATCCAGGAAGTGGTGGAGGCGTTTACAGGCGTCTGTTTAGGAATCCTACATGAGAGAGTGGAGAGGACGCGGAACACTGACTTTCTATAACTTTCTTCGTAAAAATGAGTTTTTATTGGTTGATTGAGGTGGGCGGGGCTTAGATTCCGCGGGTCCATTTCCTGATTGCTACTGAACAGATTCCGACTTCGAATGACATCACCAGCCAAAGATGGCGGCGTCCATGGTCCTAAAGTCTCTGTGGTCTTGATCAAAATGAAACTGTTCATCTTTGGCTCCGCCCCTCCAAACTGCCACAAACGCAGAAACAAATATGGCCGACGCTAATAAGCTCCTGTTTCCGTGAACAAACGTCTGCGTTCTTTTTCTCTGCTCAGGTGCTTTGTCTCAGTACAACAACCAATCAATGACGAGGAGGGAGGTCTTCCACCTGCCGACGGAGGTCAGCACGCGGACCAACGTCTCGCACGGCGCCATGGGCGACCCCTTCTTCTCAGGTCCCAGCAGCCTCTGACGTCACTTCACTCCATCAGAGCGCCGTCACCACCGCCATTAACGCTCCTCCGCTTCTTCCTCAGATGGCATGATGATGACCACGCAGCACACGGAGACCAGCGGCGTGGTCACCCGCCAGATCACCAAGGAGGTGGTCCAGAGGAGCGTCGTGGGCGGGGCCACCATCACAAAGAAGATGTTCTATGACTCCTAAGATGCTTATTTACCAGGCTAAGGGTCCAAACAGGGGTAACAAGTGCTCAGCGTGTGTGTGTGCGGGCGTGTGTGTGTGTGTGATGTCCAACAGATGGCGAGGAGGCGTCGGCGTCTTCATGTCTGTTACAAACCGAGCCGAGCTTCCTTCATTTACTCGCCGCTTTCTTGGCACCGCTCGGCTCCCTCCGCTGGCTTGGACCGGAATCACACACGGAGGCTTTAAGTAATCTGACTACAGCTCAGTAATCCCACGTGACCTTTCACCCTCGTCTCCTCTCCTGCAGCCGTCTGGAGGTCGTCTCCTTTGCACCTCCGGTTAAACGCCTATTTTAAATCATTTTTGACAGAAAATCGTCGTCCGTTTTTAAAGGTTTCATCGTTTTCAGCCGACTTTTTGACGTGGTGCGTTCGGGGGCTTTTTTGTGTTCATAGATTTGTATATTAAGGTTTTTCCAAGCAGTTTATTTAATACTTTTTTAAAACTGACATCAAATTCAACACCAAATATCTGCAAACGGGCGTTTTGTGGCATTGATGCTTCCGAACATCGTAGAGACACAAACGCATCTGCTTGGCCGCGGGAACGTCATCACACTGCCGCCGTTTCTCTCCACTTTTGCTTTTTTTGTTATTTTTATAAAAGGCTTTACGAGCAGATTCATTTCTGTGTCGGTGGAGCCAAACGAACACAAACAAACGCATGAGTCATTTTGAGTTCTTCACCTTCTCGCTTCTCTGGAATGTCAAACCTGCTGCACTTAATAAAGATCTGAGATAAAGAGACGCCTGTTGACGGTTCGTTTATTCATAATTATCGCAGCAAGTAAAATAAAAACAAAACAGAATCAACGTGCGTCATCAGTCGACCGCCATCTACAAACGCGCGCATGCTGGCGAGTCGCCGCCATCGAGCAGCTTGCAGCAGCTGCTGGACGTCGTCATGCTTCTCCAGCAGCACATCAACTTTATTGAGATTGTGAAGCAATTTTTTTTAAATCTTTCAGTAGAAAAACAGCAAATAAACAAGAAAATAATCCATAAAACTTTGCGAAAACGGGATCGGCTGTTTGGCTTCAGCTCATGATCAATATGTACAAAAGCAAAAGCAAAAAAAAAAAATCTACGATCGTGCGGCTTCGCTGCGAGCGTGAAAAATGAAGGTTCAGTTGACAGCATAAAGGAAACACCCGGATGAAGCTAGCTAGCCCCTCCACAGTAGCATGTGTTAGCTGCCCGGCTCCTTGTTAGCTAACATTACGACTATTTGCATTAGCTATTGTTAGCTATCTTTAGCTGCCCCTTCACAATAACTATAGCTAGCTATCGTTACCTTTTGTTTGCTAATGTTAGCTATGCATTTACATTCACTATTGTTGGCTAATGTTAGCAAACCCTGTGCAATAGTAGGTGAAACCTATTTTTAGCTAATGTTAGCTACCCATGTGCATACACTACCTTTGGCTAATGTTAGAAACTCTGCAATAGCTATAATTAGCTATCTACAATGGCTATAGTTAGCCATCATTACCTATTGTTTGCAAATGTTAGCTACGTATTAACATTAGGTATTGTTGGCTAATGTTAGCAACCCCTGTACAATAGCAGGCATTAGCTATCATTACCTATTTTTAGCTAATGTTAGTGACCCATGTGCATACACTACTGTTGGCTAATGTTAGCAACTCTCTACAATAGCCATAATTAGCCATCATGTTCACAAATGTTATCTACTAAATAGCATTAGCTATTGTTGGCTAACATTGGCAACCCCTCCACAATAGCTATCATTACCCTTTGTTAACTAATGTTAGCTACCCATTTGCTGTTGTTGGCTAATGTCTGTGACTCCTCCACAGCTATTGCTGGCTATTGTTAGCCTCCCATTCACATCAGCTATTTTTAGCCAGGGACAAAATTAAAGATGGTGGAGCTGCCACGGTGACGCGAGCAACACACAACTCAGCACAGAACCCCCCCGCTAGCTTATGACCAAACACATCCTTCAACCTTTGACCACCAAATTCCAATCGGTTCATCCTTGAACCCGAGTTGAAATTTGTGCCAAACTGGAACGGTCCCGGAATATTGTACGAGAATGGTTGACCTTTAACCTTTCAGATGCAAGCTGGTGCTTTGGGAAGGTACCGCCTTCTTCTAAACTCTTTGCGGGGTTACTGGATGAGCATCAGTCATCAGCCAGCGAAGGCAGCGAAGCGTCCATGACGTCGGTCAGAACCAACCACGACAGTCCGGGTCAGCAGCACTAAACGCAGGACCGCGGGCGGGGTCAGTTCCATAGACAGGGCCCGGCGCAGAGGCACGGCTGCCTGGCGTCCGCCGGCCTGATGGCCAGGTCCCTGAGCACCTCCACCGTCCCGAACAGCGGCAGCAGCTCCTCGCTGAATCGCTGGTTGAAGGTGAAGAGGTGCGAGCGCGTCTCGGCGTCGTAGAAGGACAGCTGGCCCTGCTCGTAGTCCAGGTACACGCCCACCAGCCGGGGCCGCAGGCCCGGCGGCAGCGGCGTGGCCGGCACCGTCAGCGCCTTCAGGTCCACGCCCCTCTCCAGGCGCAGGGTCAGGTAGCCCGTGTCGCTGTTGAGTGAGCGGAAGCCGTGCCTCGCCGCCGACGCCTTGGCCACGCCCACGCGCCAGTCCCGCTCGCCCACCTCCACCTCCCAGTAGTGGCGCCCGGAGACGAAGCCCTTCCGGCCCACCGCGCACCACCAGCCATCGAAGCGCTGCCGGCACCAGGGGACATCCCGGCGCTCCGGGCCGCAGCGCATTCGCTTCTCATCGGCGGCGACGACCAGGTCGGGGTGGGCGGAGTCTGCGTCCAAGCAGACGTCCTCTGAGGAGTCAAACGCATCGAACATTAGAAACCGCCGGGAACGCCGGAGAGACGAATGGAAGCGAGACGCGTTCGTACCTGCGGCGCCGCAAATCCAGTTCCAGACTGTGAAGAAGCAGAGAAACACGCTAAGCAGCTGACGGCCAATAGAGCGCTCCGATATGAACGCCAGGGCACCGACGGCCAATAGAGCGCTCCGATATGAACGCCAGGGCACCGACGGCCAATAGAGCGCTCCGATATGAACGACCGGGCCAATAGAGCGCTCCGATGTGAACGACCGGGCCAATAGAGCACTCCGATGTGAACGACCGGGCACCGACGGCCAATAGAGCGCTCCGATATGAACGACCGGGCCAATAGAGCGCTCCGATATGAACGACCGGGCACCGACGGCCAATACAGCGCTCCGATATCTCAGCCGCTCGTCAGTTCAGGTCTCCATGAAGCTGCAAACGTCCTGAGTGGCGACGCGTCGAGGCTGCAGGCGGCT
>CAAKHG010015987.1:0-21885 GCA_901007715.1 Dactylopterus volitans | reverse complement strand
TGCTAGAGAAGGAGGTGCGTCCGCGTTAGTTAAAGCTGGCGAGGTGGTGTCATTGAGGAAGTCGGCAGATAGGGGAGGGATAGAAGGTAAAGAGAAAGGTTTTTAGGTTTGATTTAGCTGACTCTTTGTCATTAGCATTCCCCAGCATTTCAGTTTGTTATGTCAAGGTGTTTGTAGCAGTTTGTTTCACCTTATCCAAAAACACTTTCCTCCTTACTCCCAGTCTCGTGTCAGAGTTTGTTCTTCCAATAGCACTTCTGCAGTACCATCACTGTTGAGATATCAAGACTATTACATATCAGTATGCTGTAATTACCGCTAATGGCTGCTGTTTCGACTACTCATGAGATGTTTCATAGTGTTGCTATGAATTTTGTTTCAGTAAAAAAAATCTTGTCTCATTTGTAGAGTTAAAGTTGGTAACGCACCTTGGAGGTGAATTTAACATTGACCTGTATCTGCTCTTAACATACTCTCTTGATCCCTGATCCTCCCAGGTACAAGACCAACTGGAGGATCTCTTGGTTTCACCTGGTGATGTCATTGCCTTGCAGCATGATGCCGGTCCAGCCTCTCTTCTCCGCTGCCAGTCCTCCCCGAACTCTCAGTGGCGCCAAGCTGTTTTAGCCCTCAACCAATCAGAGTGGTTCTTGATTAACAACACAAGACCGTCTACAGACAGCTCAGATGATCACAGTGTTGACCGTTTGCCTGACCCAGAACTTGATGTGGAGAAGCTGGTGAAGGATGGTGAGGGAAACTGGCTGGAGGAGGTGGTGTGCCCGGTCAGAGTGCTCTATGTGGGCCACAGTGAGACACAGCTGCAGGGAGCACAGCTGTCTGCTGGTCTACCCCAGCCTGGACTCTACAGCCTGCTGGTAAGACATCAAAGCAGCATTTCATATCCCAGCATGCTTGTGACTGATGTCAGCATGGTAGAGGAGGCCCAAGATGCATTTTTTCCTGTCCTCGAAGAAAAGTGCGCTTCCATAATGCTATTTTACTTGAAGAGACTTTCAAACGAGCAACTTGCACCACACTATACTTGTGTAGGTGTGGTGGACCTTTGAATGATAAACTATGTATTGATAATACTCTTTTGTCCTATATTAAGTTGTATGACAACTGACACAGAGTGTGATTTGATGGATTCCAGGTAAGCACTGCTGAACCATCTTATCCTGCCTCAGCATCATGCCCACTGCGCATCGTGCCTCCTTTGGGCTTAACGATCCTTCACCCACCTCCCGTGAATGGCACCGTCTACCTGGAGCCTAACAACACCCGGCTGCTCCTGCGTGTTCAGTCTCACCACATCACAACAGTGTCTCAGCGCAGCAGTAACAACAGTGTGACCTTTCAGTCTGGCTGTCCCTCAGAGTTTTCATTCAACCCAGCACTTTGTCACTCTGGGTCAGGGATGGAGGTCACAGAGCCCAGCCTCTTTGCAGTGCTTGATCTCAGTCTGGTGGCAGAGGAGCAAAGGGACGCCATGCAGGTGGAGCTGGATGCCTACAATAATGTGACGGAAGCCAGCCTGAGTGTGACTGTCCAGCTGGAGGAGGCACTAAGAGGACTGGTGGTGCAGCCACACCCTGGCCAGAGGGTTCTGATGGAGTCAGTCGTGGTGGGTTTGTGCATCAATGTTGTCATGATAGTATTTAATTTCTTCACATTTTATAAAGTTTTTACTTGACTTCACTTTGTCTGTTTATTATACTGAATTTATGCTTGTGTGTTTGTTTTAGAGTTACACAGCATCAGTGCGTGAAGGCTCCAATCCCACATTTAAATGGACAGTTGATGACAAGCCCTACTTCACCTATTACAACACTGCCCTCAACGTGATCTACCAGCATGCTGCCATCTACAAGCTCACAGTGAGATTCTCTCAGATATTCAAATTTAACATGACTTAATACTGAGAAACAATCCTCAACATTTTAGGAGAACATGTTGTTTAAATTAGAACCATATAACTGCTTTGTTTTTGGGATTCCACTTCATACAGTGAAGGGTCGTCCACAAGCACTGACAAAGTCTCTCATTAATTTTTTGTGTTGTTTGGACAGTTGTGTTTGACAGTTTTATACACTGAATCACAAACAGCAGCAGCACAATCAACATGTAAAATTACGAACAGTATGGAATCCTCTGCAAAAGATATTTCAAATACCTGAATACATGGTTTACTACCGTTTTAAGAGGGGTGTAGTAGTATATGTATTCGCACCAATCTGTCGCTGTATGGATGTTGCGTAGCGTACCATGCAGTCATGCGACGAATGCTCCTGAATGGGGAAAAGCCACTCTCACGTGCCAGAACACTGCCAGCTAAGATTTGCTGGTCATTGGAGCTCGGTTATAGAAAATGAGTCCAACCAGTTATCTCTCCTGTTTCTAACAAGCAGAGGATAATGGCATCTACATTTGCATGGCTATGTGTCCATATGCAGTAGTACAGGACCTGTATGCAGTATTAGAGGACCCCGCTTCAAGTATTTATTAAAAATGCTAGAGCCCCGTAACAACGTCCCATCCTTTGTGTCGCTGGTTTACCAACATACACGAGTGGTGACTGAGTTATGAGAGAGCATGTTAGGCTTTGACTGTTTTAGTACATCCGACTGTAAGTAGAACAAATGGAACCCATGCTAATGCAAAAGTTTTATTTTTTATTATTCTAGTTAATTTGCACTTTTATAACAAGATAGATGCTTTTCAGTTTTGAAGTGAACTGTGACCTATTGCATTATAAGGATATGAGGTTCTTACCGAGCCATGACCTCTTTCTGTTGCGCCTCTAGTTTTCAGGTATGTAAGATTTGGCTCACACAATTTTCCCTGTATTACTGTAAAATCAAAAAGTTCAGACATTAACTTTATTGCTTTGCTTTCTTTGCCGCTGTTTTCTTTAATACCTGTGTGATTCATATTTGTTTTTGTTCATAGCAACTAGGTCTGCACACTAAAAATGATTTTTATTCTCCATTTATATCCTGATTATGTTGAGAGAAATGCACTGCACAGCTTTACAAAACTCGAGGTGACATGTTTGAATATCCAGCCATCTGTTAAATACATAGAGATATCTGACTTAATATCATAAAGGAATAATAAAACCAGTTGATAGGTCGGTAGCCTTTAAAAACATCAGAACAGGTACATTTTTTTGATGTCTGAATACTGAAATGATTAATAGATTAGCAAAATATTAACTGCTCCTCCGGTAACTGACCAATCACGCCCGTGGGTTTGTGCCAACAGTAATACATGAATGTGATACATGACCTAAGACCAGTTGTGTGGTGTGTCTTCCAGGTAACAGCTATGAACCACATCAGCAGCCTCACGGAGCATTTCAATGTCACAGTGGACCGGCTGCAGCCCATGGCGAACCTCACAGTAAAGGGTGTTCCAGATGTGGTTCCTCAGGGCTCCGTGCAGACTCTTACCGCATCTGTGCAGGTGGACATGTCTGTGATGGCCACTTTCCGGTAAGAGCAAGGACTATATAGATAAATTTCTGCAAGACGTCTTTTTTTTTTAACCTCCACATTAATATCTTCTCGTTTTATTCTGATGGCTGACACGGTGGTGCGGTGGTTAGCACCGTTGCCTCATAGCAAGAAGGTCGCAGGTCTTTCTATGTGGAGTTTGCATGCACCCCGTGTCTGCTGTTAATTGGCTCCTCTAAATTGCCCGTGTGCGTGCGAGTGTGAGTGGTTGTCTGTCCTTCATGTGGCCCTGTGATGAGCTGGCGACTCGTCCAGGGTGGAGCCCGCCGTTCGCCCGTTGCCAGCTGGGATCGGCCCCAGCACGACCGTGACCCGGTAACCGGAATAAGACGATGAATGAATATATGATTGAGAACAGCATCAGTGTCTCGCTGGGTACTTAAAGGAATAGTTCACCCAAAAATGTGAAATTCCTTCATTATCTACTGGGGTGGGTGAAGTAAGAGAGCTCGCAATAGCACCAACCCTCCATTGGCATAGTAGATAATGAGTGAGCAATCTGAATTTTAGGCCCGAAAATGTCTCAGATATTATTTTGACAGGTCAGATTGATTTTATTATGGATTGAAGCCTGTTGGAAAAACTCAATTTGAAACATGCTGAAACCCTCAACTTAGTAACTACAAATATATGAAGGCATTAGAAGGTAATGGCAAGGATGATCAGCCCATAGAAGAAGCACAGGGCCAGATAAACAGCAAGCTGCTGTAAACATTCCCCAGTAAACACCTGCTAGTATCCAATATTGTTCTGTTTTCACATCAGGAGCATCAACAAAACCGAGCCCCACTGCAGAACCACTCTTTCAAAACAGTGTCAATTTCACTACAAAATGATTCTGTAAAAAAAAAAACTGGGTCAGCTATGCAGTATAATGGTGAAAATATATTTTTTAAACTGGAGCTACATGATCAAGAAATCAGAGAACATTGAGTCTGGTATTACTTTCTGCTTAAAGGGTAAAAATCTGTGTTTGTTGGTTGGGGATGTTAGATTTTATAGTCGCTGTCTTGGTTGTGTGGAACTGGCAGTTGGTTTTTTGAATGATTTAAAGACTACAGTCGACTTTAGACACCTTCCGGTTTTGGGGTAGGTTGAGCGTAGCCTGGTCAGTTTGCAGCCAGTCCGACTGACAGAGGCGGCCATGCGAAAAAAACAAACAATGAAGTGCAATATAAAGTAGTTTTAGTGAGCCAGCAGAAGTTCGCCAGATGACATTTTTTATGTCACCCAGTAGACTTCTCCTGTCTGCACATGAATCAGGCGCTCTGGGTGCAGGCAACAAGGAGGGGACAGTCATATAGGACTCACATTATCGTGATACAAATGTGGTTAAAATCTGCAAAGTTTCTTTTTAAGTGTTCTCCTTGCAATATTTGGATCTATGCCAGTATGACACACATGGGCGCTCTGGACCCAACCTACAGTAGCTAAACGTCACAGTCGTGCTACCTGTTGAATGTGAATATACTGTATTTATCTACTCCTTCATGTCATGTGCAGCTTTTTTTTGCCAGTCTGGATGTAAAATCTATCAGAAATAGCACTCATATTAGTCTTTAAAAGGTCTGAAATTTAACTTAAAACCTGCTGAAAGCCTGATTGTGCATCTGTTTGTGTTTGACTGCTCCTTTCTCCTCTGTCTGTCGTCTTTCTCTTTGCTTATTTCTGTTTTTGCCTTCCTATGCACCATAATAGCCTTGGATTTATAACCATGTGGTTAGAGCAGATTGCTGACAAGAATTTTCCCTTCTGCTCTGCTGTTTCTCCTCTTTTTTTTTCCCTTTTTCTTCTACTCTTTCCACTCTCTCTTCTCTCCCTGCCTCTTTCACATTCCCACCCTCCCAACTGGGGCGCGCACTTTAACGCAAGTTTCCCTCCACTCTCACCATTCTTGGTCCAGTGAGGTTTCCTGAGTTTTGACTTTCCACTTCTCCCTGTCCAAACCCTCTCTTGCTTTGCCAGAGAAGGGTCCCACTTTCCAGCAAGTGATCGAGTGTGTGCATGTGTGTGCGTGTGTGTGCGTGTGTGTGCGTGCATGCGTGTGTGTGTGTGTGGTGTGTGAGTGTAGATAGAAATGATCATCAATGCGTCTCTTCGTATAAGCTAGATTCATTTTTCTAAATGGCTTGTTTTCATTGTTTCACTTTGTCTCTGCTGCAGATGGTCTTTTGGTGATGGGGGATACAAGGAGTTTGAATTCAAGCCTCCCTACCTGCCCTCTCTCTTCTGTGCAGACTCTCCCAATCAAGTCCTCCTGAGCAACAACATCACTTATATCTACTCTCAGCCAGGTGAGCCCTTGACCATCTATCCAGTCTCAGTAAAGTCATGAATAATAACCGGAGCACCAGCCAGATAACGATTGTATAATGATAATCTGCATTCTCTGCTTCTTTACAGGAATATACACAGCACTGGTGTCAGTGTCCAATCGTTACGAGAACATCAGTCAAAGCATCAATATGAGTGTCTACAGCATCCTCACTCGTGTTGATATACAGACGGAGCCCCAGCTTCTCCTCGCTGGCAAATCAGCGGAGTTTGAGGCACACCCTTTGCCCTCACCTTATGGTATTCATTACGACTGGAATTTTGGAGATGGCTCTGCTCCACTGCAAGGTCGGCGAGTGGCACACACGTATGCACAGAGTGGCCTTCACAATGTTTGCGTGTCAGTAAACAATACGATCAGCTCTCGAGAGGCCTGCTCTGAAATGTTTGTATACGAGGAGATTGAAGATTTGACAGCTAAAATCTCCTCTCCTACTGAACTTCACAGTCCTACTACCGTGTGGGCACACCTTGCCTCAGGTAATAACATCACTTGGACATTCTCCATGGGTGATGGGAAAATCTACACTACATCTGAACCGCATAAATCCCACAGCTACAGTAAAGATGGCAACTACACAGTGAATGTGACCGCCTCAAATGCGGTGAGCTCTGGATGGACAATCCTAACAGTGCAGGTGTTTGTCTTTCAAGTTGTGAGCATAGAGCCCTCTGGTTGTGTCCAAGAAAGGACTCCTATAATCTTCCAGGCCTGGGTGTCCGGCAATGCATCGGCTCATGTTTATGAATGGAGCTTCGGGGACGGGAGCCCCAGTGAGACAAACCACGGCAGCCCCAGAGTCTCACACACCTACAAGACAAGTGGGAACTACCATCTCTCTCTGCTCCTTTCCAGCGGCATCAACAAGGCTACCAAGACCAACTTCTTCAAATGGGTTTGTGTGCAGCCAGCTTTAAGCAGCGTCAACCTTACCCTTGAGAAAGCACACTATGCCGTCGGAGAGGAGATACGATTCCACGTCAGAGCTGAGCCAGAATTCAACTACAGCTGTCAGTGGGACTTTGGTCGAGAGGAGGACCTTATGCTTGTCCAAGGCACTGGGAATATTGTGACAATGTATACAAATCCAGGTCATTACATGGTGACAGTAACTGTCTTCAATAATATCTCCACAAGTAATTCCAGTGTTCTGATTGATGTTCAAATGCCCATAGGACCAGTTGCTATTCAACATAACAGCACTAGGTACAATAACCTGACACTTGGGGCACCATATTCTTTTACAACGTCTTTCTTGGCCTCTGATGTCACGTACACCTGGAACTTTGGAGATGGGAACATGCTTACAGGCCAGACTATCCTCCACACCTATAACCTCTCAGGAAACTACAATATTACATTGACAGCAGCCAACACAGTTAGCAGGAATCACACAGTTTTACCCGTTACTGTGCTCACACCGATCCGTGGGTTATCCATCAACGCCAGCTTGATTAATGTCCCTCTCAATGCCTCAGTCCACTTTGAGGCTCAAATGGAGGAGGGAGATGGTGTCCGGTTTTCTTGGATCTTGTGTGACCGCTGCACCTCAATCCCAGGGACGCACACAATGTTCTACACTTTTCGCTCTGTCGGTACTTTCAACATCATTGTGACAGCAGAGAACGACGTAGGAATGGCTCAAGCCAGTATCTTCCTGTTTGTTCAACGCGAACTGGAGGGGCTGCAGATTTTAGCAGAGGGGGAGATTGGAGGAGGCGCCATCACAGGATCAGAGGGTTGCTGCTTTGCTACAAACCGTGTTCTTCACCTTCAAGCAGGGTTAAAGGAGGGAACCAACATGACCTTTACTTGGAACCTCATCAGAGAGCTAGATCCAAGCAGCTCAAGCTTCAACATAAGTGGGAAGACCATGCAGGTTCATTACTCCACACCAGGTCCATGTGACATCTTTCTCCGGGCAGCTAACCTCCTGGGCCAGCTGTCTATCAACAGAACCATCCACTTCCTGCAGCCAGCCGGAGGGGTGTATCTGCAGATCAGCAGCAACCCCGTCGCAGTTGGTGCTCCAACTAACCTGACAGTATTGACTGTGGAGGGTTCAGACCTGCAGTACCAGTGGTCTGTGAATGGAGATGCTTTGCAGTGGAACGAGCCCTCAAAGTTACACAGCTTTACCACTCCTGGATTAAAACTAGTTACTGTGGAGGTCTTCAATGAAGTCAGCTCAGAAGTTGTGTCCAGAATGGTCAGCGTCCAAGAGGTCATTTCCGGGCTGACATTTGCAGCAACCAATGTGACAGAGCAGGGTTACGTAGCAACGGGAGTCAGTGTCTCGCTCCAGGGGGAGGCACAGTCAGGAACTAACGTAACATGGATGTGGCTCTTGGATGGAAGACAAGAAGCAGGAAGAAAAACTTCTCTAATATTTCAGGAACCAAAGACGGCTATTGTCACTCTGAATGCTACAAATGATATCAGTGGGCAAGTGGTTTCAAGGGAGTTCTTTGTTCAGGATAAGATTCAGGGGTTGGAGCTGAAGGCAAGCAAAAAGTTGGCAATGGTCGGTGAGAAGGTGGAGTTCACCATCTCTATGGTAGCTGGCACAGATGTTCATCTGATCCTCAGCATCAGTGGAGACGCCACCGTTACCCCTCAACCCAATCAAACCTACATCCATGTATTCACCAGGGTGGATACCTACATGGTGAATCTCACTGCTCACAACCAGGTAAAGTCAATTGATAATATACACTACAAGACCATGTAATAAAGTTGCTTTGACCTCTCATGTTTCAGTGGCAGAAGATTAAATGTGTATCACAGCTAATCCCTAAGCCATCATTTTTAAATGTAGAGGTCGTGTCCATATCTAAGAGGTGTAATTGTGTGAATGCTGTGGTTATGACACAGACAAATACAGACATGTATATATATATTGAGATGCATACACACACTCTAAACACAATTTCTACTTCCATCCTAGGTTGATTTTCAAAATAAGAGTCTCTACAATATGAGATGAGTTTTTGGGGACAATATGGATATATATCTTATTGCAGAATATGGATATGGTTACAATATTACAATAACATGGAATCAAACCCATAAAATAGCCATTTTCAACATCTCATCAGAGCATCAGCTCTTAAAGTATTTTTATAGTAAATATAGTTGATTTTCAACATTCATCTTTGATTCTACATTTTGCATCACATTTCAGGCCTTTTCAAAATTAATTTAGCAATTTTCAGCATTGCTTATCAATTTCATTCAGCTCTCAGCATTCACATACATTTTCTGCAGGAAATGCATTTTTCTAATTTGTGTTTATACCAACATCACTGCAGATGTAAATACTTTGGTATGCCTGATTATAAAATCAAACAAGACACGGCTCACTGCACCAACACCTTAAACCATCCAGTCACAGTACCTGACATGGGAACACTAACAGGAAAGTGATCAAAGCAACACATACTGTCGACTGCACCCACACTGCTCATTTGCTCTGAAAACATATGACAGAGTTTTGATCTTGAGATCAAATCTCTTTTGCAGGTGAGACCCTAGTATAAGGAAAAATAGAATACATTAAAATGGTTGATAATAAGAATGTAACAACAGTGTCCATTACACATGCTAAGAATATATAAACAGTATGTAGACAGTCATGTAGAGAACAGCACAACAACATGCAATGCAACATGGGCATGGTGCAGACATAAAATGGAATGTACATACAGCAGTGTTGTATAAAAATATGCAAAAGTCAAAAAGCATTCATAATCACAGCAGCTAACCAACCAAAAAACAACCGAATTATGTAAAGCAGTCACACCTAATATCAGTGAGTACTCCTGAGAACAAGTGTTGAGTCTAATGTCTTGTGCTCAGGAGCAATGATGGGGAGGGAGGTAGTTTCTGATGCAGTCACTTTCAGATGAACAGCTGATTTCATCTGACAGAGAGAGAGAGAGACAACTTATTTTGTGATGCAGCGTAACAATGAGTTCAGTGTGGATCATCGCTAATAAATCTAATGACTGAGTGATAGACATTTAGCATCTAAATGATTGATGTTAGACATTGAAGCATGCCCACAAATAATAAAGAGAAAAGTTGCGTTTACAATCTTTTCTATGATACACTGGGAAATGACCCATTTCTATACAGAAAGCCAAGTTGCACCCCTAATTTCTATCTCAAGTTGTCTGTAATATTTCTATGTGTATAAAATGTTAGTGTATTTGGTGCGGGAGAAAAACATGAACTTAAGTGTGTTTGTATTGATTATCTATATGAATATCTAGTATTTAAAAATAGTTCAAAAATCTAACTAAAAAAAGCACAGATATTCATGAGTTTTATCTTGTGACAATCCAGGTCAGTTCCAAGAGGCGACACCTGCAGTTTCAGGTCATGGAGCCGGTGCGTGGACTTTCCATTGTCGGAAGTGTCGCAGCAATTCCTGTTGGTGTGACGAGACCGTTTGAGGCCAGCATCCTGACAGGCAAACCCGTCCGCTTCCTGTGGACGTTTGACCTCCACCACCTCCACAAGACGCCACTCATGGGCAAACAGGTGATTATAAGTGTGCCATAAATATCCAAATGAAGATGCACAAATGCTGATCTCTGTCAATGAATATCACAACTCAAGGTGTTGTACACGCCGGAAGAAGCAGGCCTATTGACCATTTACCTGAGGGCCTTCAACTCACTGCATGACCTGAACATCACCAAGCACATCCTGGTGCAGAACCTGCTGACTTCCATGGTCCTGTATGCGACGCCTCTGGACACATTCATCAATAAGACAGTGTCCCTGATGGCCTCTGTCACACCCAGATCGAGTTCTGTGGAGTGCTTGTGGAACTTTGGTGATGGTTCTGCTTCAGTTCACACCAACACCACAAGTGTGGGTTACGAGTACAGACACCCAGGACACTACATGGTCCGAGTATGTATTTTGTAATAATGAGATGTTAACCAGATATTTCATGAAATATCAAGCAAGTGAACATTCCAGATCTGTCCAGTTTTTGTATTTCACCAGTCTTCTCCCTGCTAGGTGAACTGCAGTAACTTGGTGAGCTGGGTGTTGGCTCAGGTGGAGGTAAACATCAGCGTGTTAGAATGTGAGGAGCCAGAGGTGCAGGTGGTTCAAGCCCCACGCCTCGCCATCTGGCGTTCCCAGCCTGCACTGGTGGAGGCCAGCGTGGACCTGAAAGGCTGCATTCGCTATGGAGCTCAGTACCTCTGGCAAATACTCTCAACGCCCTCCTGTGATAATGATCCCAGTATTTCCCCTGGGGCAGTGACTCATCCATCTCAGCCACTGCCCGTTGCAGTGATTGGCCTGCCAGCTGAAGTGGATGTGCGGCGGCTACAGCTGTCATTACCTAAGATGGTTCTGGCAGCGGGGAACTACACATTGGTGTTCTCTCTGTCATATGAAGGCGTGCCGCTGAGGAAGGCAGCCTGTCTGCAGCTCAGTGTCATGGCTGCAAGGTCAGTGCAGAGCGTTTTTGAATCTTGTCCCATGTCTTGCTAATAAGCGATTAATCGCAGGTAATTTTTGTTGGTTGTCCTTGAATGTTAGACAAGGTTGGAGATAATCACTTGACGAGTCAAAATTGAGATATTTTTCCTGCTGTTGAGCTGGCCCGTTCACCATTTTTGCCGGTTATCTCGCGCCGGGTTTTTTTGTTTTTTTGTTTGCTGCAATCACCGCTGCATAGCACATGTTTGAACAGCACTACTTGCTTGAAACCAAACCACCATCTTTCAATTAAACCTAAATTTTTTTTTGTTTTTTTGCCTCGACCAAACTAGACCTTAATCATTGCATCAGCATGTCCTAAAACATCCTTATTGTTTAATTTGCAACAGTCTGTTTGGGTCCACAGCAACCCAGTCACATATTGATTAACTAATCTGTTAAAAAACTAGTTGCATGTCATTCGTAGCACACTCCATCATCAAGGGGTATGATGCAAATCTGTTTTTTAAAAGCCTGTTTATTATGGCTGTTGAGTCGCCAGATAGGGAGCATGCTGAGGATGTGTTTATGTAACCAAACTTTGTGTATTTTTATGTGCTTTAATTGTGGTTTGTATTGAAACTTTTGAGCAAAAAGTACAAAAAGTAAAAGTAAGCATTATCTAGCCAATTTATGAGTGTGGCAGCCATGATGGAAGTAAAATGCATAAAATACAAAAAAAATAAGCAAAATTGAAACATATTAAACGGAATGCGGTGGTTAGCACCGTTGCCTCATAGCAAGAAGGTCGCAGGTTCGACTCCTGACTTTCTATGTGGAGTTCGCATGTTCTCCGCGTGTCTGCGTGGGTTCTCTCCCACCTCCTAAAAGCATGTTGAGATTAACTGGCTACTCCAAATTGCCCGTAGGTGTGAGTGTGAGTGGTTGTCTGTCCTTCATGTGGCCCTGCGATGAGCTGGCGTCTCGTCCAGGGTGTACCCCGCCATTCGCCCATTGCCAGCTGGGATCGGCTCCAGTGCGACCGCAACCCGTAACCGGAATAAGACAGTGAATGAATGAATAAATGTAATGCAGTGAGAAATATTAATCATTATTAGCTTCAATAAAGGCAGTGGCAAACAGAAAGGTTTTAAGCCTATATTTAAAAGACCTAAGACTTAAGTTAATTTTTTTTATGCAGGCCTTTTGCAGCTGTGTGTCCCAAACACAGATTATGGCTTAATTGTAGAATTTCTCTTCTTTCTTTCTTTTTTTAGACTTTTGGAATTATTTATTCTTTGGCTGTACAATTTCTTGTTCCCTCACAATCATCCAGTAGGTCTTTTTCATTGTGCTCAGAGACCTTCATAATGGTTGACATCCTCCGCACATTCCTCTCCTTAAGTCTGCGCTCTGGTTTTCAAATCCAACATCCAGCCATCATCTGTTCTCTCTGGGTATTTTTGAAATAATAGATATGTAGATAGATAGACATAATTGCAAAAATTTCAGTTCTGACCCATGGGCCTCTCAAGTATCTAGTGCCGTACACATTTAATTCTGATATGGACCAGTAAACTGAAATGTATTTCCAGTTTGCACAACTGTTTAATGTAAGTGTTAACTCTCTACTTTTTTTTTTTTGTCAGTCTGATGCCTATCATAGAAGGCGGCACCTATAGGGTGTGGTCCAAGACTCAGGACTTGCAGCTCAGTGCAGAGCAGTCCTATGACCCCAACATGGATCCAGACAGCCAGTCACTACTCCACTACCACTGGGAGTGCCAGAGCACTTCAAAGGTAAAAGGACACATGCCAATATCACCATGTTCCGATGCTGCAAGAGTCGGATCATACCTGAAATCAAGCTGCATTAGCTGGTTGAATTTGCAGTTTCTGTTCTCTGGTTTTGCTCATGTGGTTAAACAGAGAGGATTGTCTCTCTCACTCACTCTTTCACTATTTTGCATGTTTGGCCCTTATAAAGTAGAAATACGAAAGTGTTGAATTGTCAAACCAGGCGCAAGTCCGAAGTATTTTATTGGCACTTTTTAATGGTGAATTCAGACATTTGGAGGGGAGATCGCAGGCTGCAATACAGACTTATTTGAAAATTACGTAATTGACCACATCTGTTCCTGCGTACTGTAACTGCCTTTGAGGTTCTTGGCAACTTTGATGCGAGGAGGAAAACGCAATTCAGGATAGTTTGTGAGTCTGTCTATTTGTATGTCAAGTGCATGCTTGTGTGTGAGTGACTGTAAATTCTTTTAGTGTTTTTTGTTTTGGTTTGTTTTGTTTTTCCACGCACAACACTTCTGACGCTGGGTGGGAACACACTCCCTCCTTGCAGCTAACGACCACAATATATAAGACCCAGTGGAACGGGTGTGTCCAGCAGGAGTGTGTGTGTGTGTGTGTGTGTGTGTGTGTGTGTGCGTGCGTGCGTGTGTGCGTGTGTGTGTGAGAGTGAGAGTGAGAGTTTGTGTGGGTGCGTGTGCGTGCTTGTGTGCACATGTGTGAGCGCGTGTGTTTGTACTCCACATCTAAGCAGATAGGCATTCAATGGGTTATGTAACAGTTTAGGTATAAAGTCAGCATTCCACAGCTTGTGCTTAGCTCCCCACCCTGCCAATTACACTTAACAATATGCACACACCAACCCACTCACTCACTCTCTCGCTTGCTCACTCACTCATTCACTCACGGGGAAAAGAGAAAGGACACTTTGTTGCAATAATCTTTACTTTGTGGTGTAAAATATGTGAGGAAAGAGCTGCAGAAATGTAGCTGATCAGGTTTTCTACACTTGGAACATGACTACAGGAGACAATAGTTGTCAAAAACAATCTTTGTTTGAAAAGAAAAAAGGCAGGATTCACAATTGTGCTTTTCTTGGAAGTAGCCGTGGATAGTGCTGTCTAAATCCAATACAACATTTGATAGGAAAGTTGTTATTGCAATGCATCCACAGTCTTAGGATCAATGTGGTTTTAAGTATGGAAAACCTCAAAGTAGACAAAGACTGGTGATTTCACTCACAATTTATATTATATACATTATTCAGCTCCCCAACTCTGGGGATCCTAAATTCCAAATCAGATAAAAACATTTTCTTATTCAAAATATTAACACTGTGAGATTGCTTTTGCAATATCAAGATGGTGGGCATCATTCATTTTGGCGGCTTATAAACTTGTCGCAGCCTCACCACATTTCTCGGAAGGGAGCAGTTCTGTTTAAACGCGAAATGAAAAGTAATCACAGATATGTAATATAGCGATGCAAGGTTATATAAGGTTATAAAAATGAGGACTTCTCCTCTGAACAGTAATGTAATCTCTTTTTAATTTGATCTTTGCTGCAACAGTCTAAGTTACCTGTAATTTTTCATTTTTTTACAATTCAAAATGCAATGATGGAAACAACATGTAATCAAAGCAAAACATTTTTTTCCTATATCATTTAGGGCATAAAGAATATGTCTTTGACCTTGGTAAAGTGACATTGAACCCATTGAGTGTCTTTCACTGGTTTGGATGAGTGTTACGTTTCTTATCAGCGCAGATGTTATATTCCAAACTGTGTTCTCATGTTACTCAAAGTAACAATTTTCGTAATCTGAATGTTGTTTAGATTAAAGCTTTATTTTTCTGGCTTAATTTCTGCTTCCAGGGTCCTGAGCACTGCTCCACTCTGAACTTCGGCCTGGGCTCCAGCGGTCCAGTGCTTGGAATATCTGGCTCTGAGTTGGAGGAAGGCGTCGAGTACACTTTCAAACTGACTATCAGCAAGGACGGCATGGAACGGTCCACCAGGCAGACTGTGAGTTTACATGTTTTGCATATGTGAACATAGACATCCCTCAAGTTGGCAGTTGGCAAACAGGAGTGTGTTGGTCACCAGGTAAACCTGAGGAGTCACAAAATGATGGATGGGATAGAGAGGAAGACCTGGTAGAGGCCTTAAGTTGATTAGAAATAGATTTATATTTCTCTCTGTTCTGTGCTTGTTTTTGGAAAATATTATATAAGATGTCAGAATACAGTTTGAAACATTTTAGGAGATCCCTCTCCACTCTTAAGTCACCCTTTCACAGCCATACAGCTGTAGTGGGGTTTATATTTGAATGGCTGACTGACCATAAATGTTGAGAACCATAAACCAAAGGACATCTCGAGATGTAGAATAGGTTACAGGGTTGGTTCTCAGTCTCTAGGTCAGCTCCTTGCATGGTAGCTTGAAGCAATGCGTGTGAATGGATGAATTTAAGCAAACTGTGCTGAAAGAAGCTATTTATCAAATCGTCTCTCTTGGGTAATTTTGAGATTTGTAGCTCCTTTTAGTTTTAGTATGTATTTTTCTGTTTTGGGTGAGGTTTATATTATTTCACTCTGTCACCAGTGTTTAGTGCAACTTAACAGCAGAAGAAGAAATGTCGTTTGTGTGATGTGCGCGCACGCACACACACGCACACACACACATGCACGCACGCACGCATGCACACACACACAGTAGCCAGGAAAAAAGTCTGAGCAACACATGGACGATGCAGTTTAAGCAGTGGGAGTGTTTGCTTCTGAACTGACTCTCATTAACAGAGCCAAAAATGAGATGATTTAATTCATTCTTTGGTATTCTCATCTTCTGTTTTGCCATCTATAAGCTGATTGCAAAAGATTTTTCAATCAGCTCAGTTGTTTCATTAATTTGTTTGTTCTTTTATTTTCCCAGTGGTTTTAATGGGTTGCATCTTGTAATTTCCTCAAATCAAATCAGATCTAATTGCATAAAAATGTTTCAACCACTTTTCAAACCTGAGCAAACCACACCTGCACAGTAATAATGATGCAGTTTATCTGCAGTTTAGATTGTTAAAACCTAAGCAGTTTAAGTTATAAGTGAAGATGCTTTTACCCAAATGTTGTAGAGAAACCCAAATCCAAATTTATAAGTATTATGTGTTATGCAATACATATTCATGTGTCGTCACGTACTGCCCATCTCTTTGCAGAACTTGTAATTGCATTTACTCATTTGATGTGATTACAATAAAATATGCAGTGTTTAGTCCCAAATTTATCAAGTTCTTAACTGTCTTTCTCTCCAATCATTTGACCAGCATTTTACTAAGTAACTAACGAAGGAAAACAAAACACATTAAAGGTTAAGATGCGAATTTTGGAATTAAGCAACATATGGCAAGAAATAAAGAAAAGTAACATGGTATGTTGCTTAATAAATGGCAATGTTGTAAGAATGCGATGACACACACAGCATGAACAAATAAAGGAGGCGGGAAAGAGAATCTGCACAATGGATCTTTCTGCCATGCCCAATTCCTGAATTGCTAATGTTTGACTTTTAATATCCTTGCCACATGACAGGTGCTGGTACAGAGTGGCCATATTCCCATGGTGTTCTTGGAATGCGTGTCCTGTAAGGCCCAGTCCATGTTCGAGGTCAGCCAGAACTCATATGTCTACCTCAGAGGAATCTGCACCAACTGCCAGGGCTTTCACCGCGGGGTAAACACACACACACACACACACACACACACACACACACACACACACACACACACACACAGGCAAACCCATGCAGTGGCACAAATGCTTGACCCGTCTGTCTGTCCATGTCTCAGTAAAGTGAGGTCAGTGCACCACGGAGGCAAAAGTGATGTCAACATTTCCAGATCCTCCTCCTCCCCATCTTGCTCCTCCTCTCTCCCTTATTCAAACTTTCCCTGGGATTTGTGATGCAGGCAGTAGTGAGTGAGTGTGAGAATGAGGTCATTGCACAGGCGGAGCCAGAGAGAAAATGTTATGTACTCACCAACAAAGGGAAACAATTTGAAAGACAAAATAGTTGTTGAGTCATTGGGCCTTAAGCTGCACATACCAGCTGGCTGTGCTGAGCTGTGACGAAACCACAGCTGGAGGCCATATGTCTCAGGTTGTTTCGCCCGTCTGTCTCATTCTCGTGAATGTAACATTTCTAGAAAGGCTCGAGGGATCTTTCTTACATCCGCCACAAACATCCACTTGGACTCGAGGATTGATTGGTTTGGATTTGGTGGTCAGAGGTCAACGTCACCGTTACCTCCCAGAACACATTTCTGGCGACAACTCAAGAATTCACATATTGATTATTGTGAAATTCTACACAAATGTCTAATAGGCTGCAGTGATGAGGTGATGGTGCTTAATATCCAGAGGGTCAAAATCCATCTTTGCTGTTGCATCATAATGTTTAACAAAGACACTTTTCTGACCATTATTCAACATTATAACTAGGGAACAGAAGGTTGACACGATTACTAAACCCTTTACTACATATCTTAAGGACTCCGGACAGACATAAACATACTGTATACTTGAATGATGGAGGCACTGTGACATTTTTGTAAATACACTTCTTTGCTTTCTTGATTACAGTTAGATGAGAAGGTCAACACCACAATTAAATCTGTATGACAGATGTGAAGTTGCTGCTGGCGGATGTTTAGCTTAAGTAAACATAGAGACTTGTAACAAGGGGAACATCAGGTCTGGCTCGGTCTGACTAATGAACACGATTTCAAAATGTTTAATCTGTACCAAAATCTTTGGAGGACGTAACCTTTGGACAGGGGACAAAATGTCAAACAATTTCAGTTGTATATTCTCACTCTGTGAGACAGGTTTCCTATTCCATTATTTTTATGACCTTTATCAAAGCTGTGTCTATGTGGCAGTGCCCATAACTACTGGCTCCAAACGATTGGAGTGTGTTTAGTGCTGCGTTCGATTGCACTCAGAACTTGGAAAGATCCAGGTCGGAAATACCGACTTCCGAGATGAATGGGTTTCATTGCGCAACCTCGAAAAACATGGCCTGCCAGTTGATGTTTGTTTGGATATCTTTCAAGCATCTAAAAATACTGCTGGGGAAGTACATCAGCTACTACCAGGATGAAAATGACTAGAAAATGGTTGTGTTAATGTTGGAAAAACTGCTGTTTCCTGCATATAAAAAGTGCAGTATTAGTGTTAAATATCATCATTATAGGCTAGTGTAATTTAAATATGGGAAAAACAATATTCATAGAATATTTTGAACCCAAACATTTCAGTAACATTACTGTGCTTTTTCATCCCTGCTATAGTCGCAAAGACTTTTTTAAATCACAAATTAACAGAGTGGGAATGGAAATACCACTGCAAAGTAATTCTACACTTTAAGTAACACATGCTAAATTAGTTGACACATAACAGTAAAAGTTGCGGAGAAAGTGACTGTTTTACCTCTCACGGTGTGCGATGCCATTTTGCTTTCCTTGTATTTCCGACCAAGTCCAGCTGTTTGGATCCTACCAGAATTCCCAAGTGGGAGTCCCAAGTTCAAAGGCTGTTCTATTGCACTTTTCCGATTCGTAGGTCGGATCTATCCGAGTGCAATCGATTGCAGCATAATTTTGTAATGATGTCTTTACTTGCGATGAGCAAGCCTAGAAAGCTAACCTGTTTAAGTGCTGCTTATTTGATTCATGTATGGCTTCATGATTTTGAGGAATAGAGCAAATGGAATCAAATCTGTCTGTATTTCCCGTTAGCGCTGGAGCGCCATGACGCTACAGAACGAAACTCTGGTCCTTGACTCCTCCTCAACCACCACGGGCAGCGACGGCATGAACCTGGTGCTGCGGCAAGGCATCCTGCGCCTTGGAGACTCCTATATCTTCACCCTGCATGTGACCGATGACAGCCTGGACGGTGAAGGTGCCGCATCCATCACGCTGCACCACAACATGCCTCCTGCTGGTGGAAAATGTCACCTTAGGGGTGGCGGGGAGGCAGGGGTGGACTACGGAGACGGCGGAGGCTGGAGGATCCGTGCACTGCTGGACAAAGTGCATTTCAACTGCTCAGGTAAGAAAAGTCAGATGTCTTCCTCTTCACCTCTTTGTATCCTCTGTATTCCTCACTGTCTTCCGCCCTTCCTCCAGGTTACAGTGATCTGGGCGTGTCAGAGACACCATTACTCTACAGTTTGGTGGCGACTCGCTGCAGAGAGGACTACTGCGAGGAATTCTGTGTTTACAAAGGTAGCAGTCCAGAGCACTCGGCCTTCCTGCCACCAGGCTTCAGCTCAGCCCGACACCGTGTAGCTGTGTCCATCACAGTAGAGGACCACCAGGGAGCTGCAATCACCCCACTCAACAAGTAACTTTGTTTTTCTAGATTAATTTAGATTCTCTCTTCTCTGTACACTGTACAGTAGTTTAAGTGATACAATCAATCCTTTTGTCCATTATCTATTTTGTTGTTGACTTCTGACCTTTGTGTGTAGATTAGAGATGGTCCATGTGCGGTTTTAACAATGGATGCCGCAGATATTCATGGATCGGGCGGATTTGGGTCATTCAAATTCAACTTTTAAATAATAGCAGATCAGATGTGGGTTAGGGTTAGGGTTTGGACAGCAAACAAATATTATTTTTCAAAAAATAAATACGATAAGCTTAAAATTCAGGGATTCTATTTTGTCAGCCTGTGTTGCTATGGTTTTAGTGGAACAGAACATAAGTTTAAATAAGTATTTGTTTATTTAAAACCAGCATACTTGTATGTCATACGTTCATCATCATTCGTATTTCCCACTAAAAAATGGCCTAATGGTTATGTGTGATCGATGTGCAAAAGTGCCACTGCACGTGCCTATGTATTATGAACTATGATATTCCCTGATGACAAGATCGGCCAGGACCCTAAGGTTTGAGTTTAGGCAGAATACCAGTAATAATAATGATTATTTGACATGTGGATGCACAGGCGGGTAAGGTCTATAAATGTGATAAAATAATTAATTTGGGTGGATGGCAGATGGTTGATTAATGTGTACGCGCGGATTCGGGTGAAGCAATAAGCCCATCCACGCATCACTAGTGTAGATGTTAAACCCAAATAGGAATATCAACTCAATCAGGTCTTACAGTGTGAAGCCCGATGAGGGTCTGGTGTACCTGTGTTACAGTACAGTGTGTCAGCTCTCATTTAATATACTGTATACAGTTAAGTGTGTGGCATAGGTGGAGCAGGCTTGTTTACCTGCTCCACCGCGTTTGTCTGTGTTGCATGCCAGCCATGTTTATCGAGGCGGTTTCAAAGCGAGCAGGATACTTCGGAAAAGAAAAGTCGGTGAAAACGCTTAAATGTAAAGAACATAAAAAGACGTGTCTGCATGTGTACCGTAGCTTTGTGTTCATACGAACTTCAAGCTGTGCCCGATTTGGTCCATACCACCGAGGCAACACAAAGAAGCCCACAACTGCGCGCTAAAGGGTCACATAGCCCCTGCTACGATTAGGCATCTATTACAGCTGTTTTTAAACAGATTGTGCCTATATTTTATACATCCCAATGCAGTTTTTTCCCAGTTTGTTTATGCCTGGAGGGCTGCATATCTGCAAGTATAGGAAAAGAAAAGTAGACTACCTACATTCAGAAATTTTGTGCCCACTTCCAGTGTTCAGTCTATGAGCTTGAGTTGGTTATAATGGGAGCTGCCTGTTGCAAGTGCTCTCATTCATGTGTCAAAATGTGCCATTTAGTGAAGTCAGCCTCACTTTTTTTCAATTGCTAGATAACTTTGTGATTCACAAGCAGTTCATGAAAGGAATGGAAAATACTTTAAATCTGTAAAATGCTCAGTTTTATTCTACTATATATGCATGTCAGAAAAATTCTTTAATCTTCACTGTGATTGTCATAAATTTTGATTTGATTTACGTCATGCCAGATTATCAAGCACAGCATTATTAAACCAATTAAGCTCTGATCAACTTAAACTTCAGAAATAAATAATAATTGAACCCAAAATGTCAAATTCATGGCAATGCCATATTGCTTTCCATACAGTCAGTACACAATGCCACATTTAAATACAGTGTATGTGTGTGTGGCCAGTACCATTGAGGTTGTGCTGCCAGATCCACCACCTGAGTACAGCAGCCTTCCCCATTGGCTGGCCGAGCTGACCGACAGCATACTCAAAAAGCTGCTGGAGCAGGGAGACTCGCAGAGGGTCCGAGAATTGTCTCTGGCTCTTATCACAGTCCTGAATGAGGTAGGAAATGCCAAAACACAAAAAACATTAATTTGCTTATGTCCACGTGAAGCATGTTTATATTTGCATTTACTCTATTCCAGTATGAGCAGACCAGAGAGTCGGCACGGGTGTCCCGAGCCGAGCGGGGTTACCGAGTGAAAGTGCGCAGCAACATCACCAGAGCTCTGACCGCCCTGGACCTGACAACTGTCAATGACATTCAGCAGACCTCTGCGGCTCTGGCACAGTGCACGGTGAGCAGGATGAGAGCGAGGGAGGGACGGAAGTTGTGGCGAGAAGGAAAAAGTGAAAAGAATATGGCTAGAAAAGAGATCAATGGCAGAGAAAGCAAACAATAATCACCAGTGGTGTGTGTGTGTGTGTGTGTGTGTGTGTGTGTGTGTGTGTGTGTGTCTGTGTGTCTGTGTGTGTGTGTGTGTGTGTGTGTGTGTGTGTGTGTGTGTGTGTGTGTGTGTGTGTTTTTTTTTTCAGAGTTAG
>CAAKHG010015986.1:0-16079 GCA_901007715.1 Dactylopterus volitans | reverse complement strand
TCACACTTCAGAATCAGTGTCCCGAAAGCCATTATGAAATTGGACCCATTATGCTCATTTCCAGCTCTCTGATTTATATATATATATATATATATATATATATATATATATATATATATATATATATATATATATATATATATATATATATATATATATATATATATACACATACATATATAATTCTGGGGCTCCACCAGAATAGATTTGCATGATTCTCAGTTAAAAAGAAAAAAAAGTTCATCTTGTTCTGACCCCCCCCCCCCCCCCACCCCACCCAAATTCTCAAATGTATTCAGTGAAAAAAAAATGGTGCAGTTTGAACATGAGGTAGTGCAGAATACCACATTATGCCGACTTAAAAAAAAAGTTGAATGATAAACCAAGGTGACCAGCAGGGGGCGATGCCACAGAGGGAAATATTCCATTTTACACTCAATCAGCTGCATTTTAATAAAAACCCCAAAGTGCATGTCAGGGACACGAGGTTTCAAGAATATGAATGTAGCTGTAGCTGTGATAATAACCCTGCATTAGTGGGTACATCCTTGTATTTATAATATTCAGTCAGTAGCATCTAATAAGTTGTTGATCATGAGGCTGTAACGACACACAAAACAACAGTAACATTGTTTGTGTTGTTTTTTTTAACAGGCTCAATAGAGCTTTCATGCAAAAACATGAATTGAGAGAAAGTCCAACTACTTACTCAGTGTAAAAACAAACAAACCCATATGTCATGTCGTCCTTGTCGTACTTGCGCTTCGTCGCTCAATTAGCATATGAAAACAAACAGCGGGTCTTCTTCTGTGGTGTGAAATGGCGGGTGTCAATTTGCTTTATTTTAGTACGACTCAAAAGAAGGCGCTCTGCTACATAAAATATCCCCTTCAAAATAAAAGCACACGATTTTTTTTTCTTCACTTCTTTTCTTTTCCCCCTAAGCAAAGATCCACGAAACCCTGAAAACAGATCCGAGACCCTTTAGACAGTCATCATGTTCTGTCTGAAACCAGCTCATTTAGCTCCCATCTCTTTAAAGGTCCGCTTTTTTTTTTTGCCTCCGACTGGGAAACTTTTGCCCCCCAAAAGCAAATCGCAAATCCTGCGTTTCTTCACAACGGGAGCGGCGCCCTCTGACCTTTCGTCTTGAGCGGAGCCGGCGAGAAAAACGCGGGGCAAAAGGGTGGCGGGCACGAATCTTTAAAACAGTGAGGATAAGCATAAAATGTCAAAAACCAAACTTCAGCGCCGCCTGGAAAGAAAAAAAAATTGATTTTCATTCACAAACTAATCGATGTACAGCGGCAACGCAGTTGGAGAGAGTGTGTTTGCGCCAGCTCGCTGTTCACATAGCAACAATGCTGCTTTTCTTCTGCATCTAAGGTCGGAACCGCCCCCCCGCACATGCACATGCACACACACACACACACACCATACACCACGAGTATGCAAATGTCAATTACGCATATTCACGGTTCATGTGAAAAAGCTTTTACTCCAAACTTAATGTAACCCCAATCAAGACCCAAACCAAAGTGAAACACCATTTTCCCCGAGCGCGGCAACCTTCAGTCAACTGGATTAAATCCAAAACTCGCCCCCTAAATATGGTTAAACCCGCACGCGCGCGCGCGCACACACACACACACACACGCATGTCCGCGCGCCACTTTAAATCCGCTCTATCCGCTCTGTGCTCTGCGACCGCGGATCCGGCGCATGAACCCTCTGGGTTTCGCCGCCGCTGCCGCCGGAGCCGCAGAAGGCCCTTGAAAGATATCGCCATTGTTCCCTAATGGCCTCACCCCTTGTTCAAGGAGAGAGACGGGCGAAGGCAAGGGAGCGCGCGCACGAGAGAGAGAGCGAGACAGAGAGAGACAGACAGACGAAGAAAAAGCAACAGAGATGGCCTTTTAAGATGATAGCGTCGTTCCCAGGAGGCCTCGCCTCTTTACAAGGAGAGTTCTTTGGAGAACAGACAGTCGAGTGTGTCCCCTCAAATGAAGCTACGCCGCGACTGTCCCAATCCCCATTTTCAGCTCTACTGGTGCGTCCCGGACACCGAGAACACATGTTTTTCCTCCATTATCTCCCTCCCTTTTCTTCACCTCTATCTTCAATCTCCTCTCCTCTTCTTCTTCTTTTTTTTTTTTTCCCTCTGACTTTGTTTCTTGTCTGGTTTGGAGAAAAAAATAAACAACCTGTAATTTTTTTTTTCTTTAAATTGCGAGAGAGGCGGGCCGCAGTTACCCACAAAGTGACCTTCTTCATAATCCGGCGGAAATAAACCTCGTTGAGTGAATGTGCGGCGCGCCACTTTGCGGTAAATGCACCGCCGGCATTAAAATGATTTATATTGGGTTTTTTTTTTGTTTTTTTTGCTTTTAGCCAACGACGGGAGCGGCCAGAAGCACAACAGTAAAAGGTTGCGGCCGAAGAGGGAAGGGCCGCTTCGGAAGTTTGGGGCAGCCAGCTTTTAAAACGGGAATTATGGAAGCGCTGATATATATATATATATATTTTGGACAAATGAGCCTCAATGTTTAGTTTTAAAAGGAAAAAAAAAAAGAGAAGCGGAAGCGCTGATATATATATCATATATATATATATATATATATATATATATATATATATATATATATATATATATATATTGGACAAATGAGCCTCAATGTTTAGTTTTAAAAGGAAAAAAAAAAAGAGAAACCCCCCAGAACCCGTCAGAGGAACGTGTTTAATGATGATTATGCGAGCGGCATTCGCTTCACAGACTCCCCTTGTTAGCAGACACGTCGGAACATCAGTCATTATAAAAAAAAAAAAAAATCTAGCAAGAAGGGTGCAAATGTTAGTCTGCAAATTTATCCTAATGCAAAGCATAATGTAGTTTTTTTTTTTTTTTTTGTATTTAAGAGACATCTCTTAATGCGTTTATTTTTGCATTGAAATATGGCGATAATTATGAAGCTCCGCAGACGGGGCTGGCGTTCTGTCTAGTTTAGAAAGAGAAAAAAAAAACAAAGAATAGAATTAAAAAGAAGCTTCACTTAACATTTAAACTAACCTGGCAGCCGCAATTATTGGATTTCATCTGTGAGACCAACTTTATCATGTTCCATCTCCCAGGGGGAATTATGTAGCCGCCTCAGACGGCTTGCCGGTGGTTTCTCACCTGAAAACATTGTAGCCAATTTAAAAACACGGCTTATGCCCCCTCCCCACCCCCGCCCCCACACTGCGAATAGAAATGGTTTTTTGTTTTGTTTTTTTAAACAGGAAAAAAAAAAATGAAAGAAAGTGACATATTAACAGTCGCAGAGTGAAAATTACGTGTGTGCATAAGCTCGGTATGAAATCTCTGCCTCCGCCGGCAAGTGCGAATTGCGTGGTGGGCGAGGCCGCTGAAACGAGGGCTTTTCAATGCGGCTGAGGCTTTCGAGAGGAGACCCGGCCGCTGGATGCGCAGAGCTCGGCGCCGGCTTGGTTGCTAGCGCCCTGCGCTACCTGCGTGTGTCTCCTTTCACGTAATCTGTGCTTATAAATATTTTGGGCAGGCGCTCATGAATTAGATATGAGGTCAAAGCCGGGCAAACTGCGCGCCCGCCCCGGGAGAGCGCAGTCGCGTTTCGCGACGGGCCTCGCGGCGTCCGCATGCAGCCCGTATGGACGCCGCGGTGCGCCGCTGCCAGGGAAAATGTCGGGAAGGTTATTATCTTGCCTCCAACGCTGCGTCTCATCTCATAAATCACGCCATTAGTCTTTAAAAGAAAGTCTGCAAACCTCCCTCGCTCTCGTCTAAAATCTTCCCCCTTCGCAGTCGCGTCGCTGTGAAACAATGAGGCGGCAAAGGAAGGCTCGGGTCTTCTTACTTTTTTTTTTAAATTTCCATCACACGCTGAAAAGGGCGAACATGTCAGCCGCTGATCTCATTGGTTCTTGAGCAGGAGAGCGCCCAGCGCACTTCAAACGCCGGTTGAAGGCCGTCACCTCGTCTTTGTGAGAGGGTTCGTGGGGGGGAGGGGGGAAGGGGGCAAAGGAAAAAATAAAAGACTTGACATGGCAGGTGGCGGTGAGGCGTTTGATGAGCGGCGTGATAACCAAAAAAGGAGGGAGCCCTGATGATGTGCTGAATACGGATACGCTTTGGGCGAAGAATAAAACGCCGGCATGTGCAGTATGACGCAAAGACGACATGCATAATGCGCTTTTTTTTTTTTTTTTTTTTTTATGATTTCACATAAAGACCTTTATGGCACGATCAGAGAGAAAAATCCCAGACTTCCAGAAATGCATCTGGTCTATCTTCTCGCTCCCTGCAGAACGAAGCAGAGTCTTGAGAACATGATGAGTACATGCGAGGCACCAGGAGAGTACGCTTGTGGGATTTTCATTCCTTATTCATACGTCTTGACTTATACCGTAATTAAGTAGTGCAGCACATGACAAGCGGGTGTGTAATCATGCAGTCATCACGTTCCCCCGTTCTGCTTCATAACCGGCGTAAATGTCTTACGCCCACTGCGTCCTCTTCTGCTTCAAGTTGACAAAAATATTCGTAACATGTTAAATGTCTCTCAGTATTTAGGTATAAACTGCGAAGCAGATTTATTCTCTTGACTGTACGGAGCATATCGCTGAGATGTACACCGATCTGCCATAATGCCATGATCACCTTCCTAATATGGTGTAGGTCTCCCCTTTGATGCCAAAACAACCCTCACCTGTCGAGGTCTGGACTCCACCAGACCTCTGAAGGTGTGCTGGGGTATCTGGCTCCCAGATGTAAGCAACAGATCCTTTAAGTTCTGCCAGCTGGAGCCTCCATGGATCGGACTTGTTGACTTGTCCAGCACATCCCACGGATGCTGGATCGGATTGAGATCTGGGGAACCTGGAGGCCGAGTCAACACCTCAAACTGGTTGATGTGTTCCTCAAACCTTCCTGAAGCATTGTTGCTTTGTGGCAGGGAGCATTATCCTGCTGGAAGAGGCCACTGCCATCAGGGAATACCGTTTCCATGGAAGGGGGGACATGGTCTGCTACAATGCTTAGGTCGCTGCTACGTGTCAAAGGAACATCCACATGGATGGCAGGACCCAAGGTTCCCCAGCAGAACATTGCCCAAAGCATCACACTGCCTCCACCCGCTCGTCATCCTGGCCAGACCAGGCCACCTTCTTCCGTTGCTCCGTGGTCCAGTTCTGGTGCTCCCGTGTCCATTGTTGGTGCTTCCAGCAGTGGGCAGGGGTCAGCATGGGAACCCTGACTGGTCCCACACACAACCAACTGCCATGACTGTGTGTTCTGACTCCTTTCTATCAGAACCAGCAGCAACTGTTTGAGCTTCAGTAGCTGGTTTGTTGGATCGGAGCACACGGGCCAGCGTTCAATCCCCACCTGCATCAGTGAGCCTTGGCCTCCATGACCCTGCCGCCAGTTCTCCTCTTTTCCTTCCTTGGACCACTTTTGATAGGTCCTGACCACTGCAGACCAGGAACACCCCACAAGAGCTGCAGTTCTGGAGATGTTCTGACCCGGTCGTCAAGCCATCGCAATTTGATCCTCGTCAAAGTTCAAATACTTACATTCGACCATTTTTTTCCGCCAACGCATCAACTTTGAGGACAGAATTCTCACTTACGACCTGATACCACCTACTGACGGGTACCACAGCAACCAGATCATTAGTGTCTTTCACTTCCCCTTTCAGGTACCATTCACGTTATGGCTGATCGGCGTATTTACAAGCTGTATTTAAGCTTCCAGCCAGAGACTAATTATATTTTGCACCATGGTGACATTCACAGGACTAAATTCACAAGCTTTCCCTGGACCTTATTTTACCTGGCAGTGACGAGATAATATATTTGAAAATCTGAGATTTTAACACCAAGCAAGGTAGGGAAAAAAAAAACGGGCGAGCGACTTAGAGAGGGCTGCATGGAGGATGCCAGCGAGGCTGGCAGAGACGGTGGAAAGTACATAAAACGCTAAAAGAGATGTGGGAAAGTTGACGATAAAGGCCGATCCAGCGGAAGGGAGGGAACAGGTACACTCATAAGACAGGTTGTATACGGGGAGGTCGTGTCTCATTTCTCTCCCAGAGTAAAATCCCGCAGAGAGGAAAAGATAAAACAAGATATATAGAGAGGGGAAAGAAAAAAAAAGGTATTGTGAACATATACTGAAAAAAACAGACCGTAGCGAGGGAACGGACGGCGATCTGAGGGCTTAACAGATTCTACGGGGCAGAGTTTAGGCAGTCAGACACGCAGATAAACACAAAAACAACCAGAAGGGTTTAAGGCTTTCGGGGAAGGTGCAGCTCTGCGCCGCTACTTTACATCCTCAGAGGACGCGGGAGGTGAAATGTCCGTGGCAATTAAATATTCAGGTGGAGCCGGGGAGAGAGCGGAGAGCGAGGGAGGCAGGAAGGGAGGGAGGGGAGCGAACCAAACAAGGGAGATAAGAGCAAGAGGAATGGAGGACAACTTCAGAGACATTCAGACCAAAGCATGTGAAGCTAAACGTTGTTTTCATGGGTATCCAGATAGGTGAAACCCTCACTTTATGGTTACAAAAAACAACCCTCTTTAGTTTTTTTTTTTATATGACACAACATGTTTTTTCCTCCGGTATCTCGCACGTTCAAGCCCAAAACAGCTGGCGGCAAAGGTCCCAGCGCAAAGCATGACAGAGCCCAGACGTTACGGGTGGCGGTCTCGCTGGAGCCGATCCCAGCTGACAAGGGGCGAACGGCGGGGTACTACCCTGGACGAGTCGCCAGCTCATCGCAGGGCCACAATTTAGAGTAGCCAGTTGACCTCGGCATGCTTTCGGGAAGGTGGGAGGAAGCCGGAGTACCCGGAGAGAACCCACGCAGACACGGAAGCTGATGCAAACTCCACATAGATCTCAGGCTGGGAATCGGATCTGCGACCTTCTTGCTATGAGGCAACAGTGCTAACCACCCGCACCACCGTGTCGCCCCAAACTTGATGCTGATGGGCTGAAAAATCTTTCTGTTTCTGCAAAAAATAAATAAATAAATATTGGACCATTTACGTAACAGATATTTTCCGGTTGCCCATTTCCCTGCGCATGATAAACTGAATTTTTCTCATTGCTTCAGTATGTCTCGACGGAGTCGGTAGCGCTTAAATATAACACCAACAATATAACAATGACACTTAGAGATCATTAAATATGCATAACTTGTCGGCTGGCAGCATTGTGCGGTGGTTAGCGCTGTAGGTAGGCTGTCTTGTTTTGTTTTTTTTTTGTTGTATTAGTGTACATGTTCTCCTCATATCCGCGTCGGTTCCCTCCGGGTGCCCTGGCCTCCTCCCCATAAACCGAAAAACCATGCAAGTCGGGCCGAGATTTTCTGCCTCCTCGAATTGGCTACTGATCACCAAATAATATTTGCAGCTCAGAGCGTGTCAGAGCAGCTCAGGGCGCGGGAAGGTCAAGACCAAAATAGCTCATAAAAACTGGGAGGTAGAGTTGAGCTGAGGGAAGTGGAGGGAAGTTTAGACAAGTGAGGTCCTTGAAAGGCAGGGGGGGAAAAAAGTGTGTGTGTGTGTGTGACGTTAGAGGGAATTAAAAGCCAGAAAAGATGGAGAGGGTGATGCACACCTGAGCCAAGGATGGATTTTTTTTTTTTTTTTATACAAGTGTTGGTTAAGCTCTCTTCGGGGACTCTGGGAATATGAAGTCTGAAAGCCTGGGTTGAAGGAAAAAATAGTAAAAGTGAAGGAGAAAGAGAAAATGGGGGGGGACATAAAGCAAAAGTGTGGTGGTTGTATTTGAAGGACCAGACAATTTAGGCAGCAGTAGGCAGTCGGGGAGGCTATTGATTCTAAAGAATTTTATTTCCAATGTGGAGGTTAACTCACCGCCTCGGCTGAGAAACTAATTCCGTTTGCCGAGGATTACTCGCATTCAATTCTGCGAGTCAGTCCTTGTTTTAAGAAGCGGTGTCTTTGAGCCAAACAATGCTGAAGTGCCTGGGGCAGAGATAAGGACACCCAGAAGTGTTCGCAAAGGGGGGCGGGCGACAGAGCCAGAGAAGCAAGGATGCCGGTGTAGCGGCAGAGCGGGACTGTGGGGGGGGGGGGTTAAGTGAGGGGCGCTCTGTCAGAGCACCGGCCGCCGCAGTTCTGTTCGAACTGGCTGAGATGGCTGAAAATGAGGTTAAGGGTCGAAAAGGCCCCAGTGACAAGTAACGTTATGATAAATGAAACAAATAATGAGAGTCAGATACATTTGTCATTTGCTGAAATTAGATTTACGACTAATTTTACAAAGTGCTGCGTATGAAAGGATGGATGGATGGTTCTATGCACGGTATTTATTAGGGGTGTGACGGTTTTGAACCGAACCGCTAAACGGCGGTTCAGAGGAGTTTGGTTTAGTGACTCGTTTTCTCATCTTGAACCGCGGTTTGGTCGCGCATGTCCAAATTACGAGGCACACTTGAACGCAGCATTACCTCTCACATGTGTCGATGGCGGACAAACCTGAACTAGCAGAACCCTCCGGCGGCTCTACAGAGGCGGGCGGTCGCGTTGTTATCAAGACGCAAGTTATTTGTCGTTTGTTTTCAGCGAAACTGTCTGCGGGAGCGAGGGGGTGACGCCTCAAACATGCTAGCGCGTATGAAGAGACATCACGCCGACAGAGACCTCGCTCGGCCCGGCACAGCAGCCACGACCCCACGACAACAGCCAGATCTTCATGAAGCCTTCAAAATGAAACTTTTAGCAACGCTGTTGGGGTTTTCATGGCGTTGGACATGCGTCCCTTTTCTGTTGTTGAAAACCACGCATTCAAGCGACTGCTAAATGTCCGAACCGAAGTTTGAACCGAACCGCAACTTAAAAACCGAAAGTTGAAGCGAACCGCAGGTATGGTGAACCGTTACAGCCCTAGTATTTATGTATGTGTGGATTGATGATGGTTTGTATGGATGGATGGATGGATGAATGGATGGTAGTTTTGATGGGTGTATGGATGGATGGAGGGGTGTTTGTATGTTAGTTTGGATGGTAGTTTTGATGGGTGTATGGATGGATGGATGGATGGATGGATAGATGGAGGGATGGATGGATGGGTCTTTGTCGGTATGGATGGCAGTTTGGATGGATGGATGATTGATGGGAGGTAGTTTGGGTGGGTGTAGGGATGGATGGATGGGTCGATGGATGGGTGTACCTATGTATGGATGGTAGTATAGATGAATAAGTGGGTGGATGTGTGTAAGGATGGATGGATGGGTGGGTGTTTGTCGGTATCGATGGTAGTTTGGATGGATGGTGGTCGTTTGGATAGGTGTATGGATGGATGGATGGATGGATGGGTCTTTGTCCGTATGGATGGTAGTTTGGATGGATGGATGGGTGGTAGTTTGGGTGGGTGGATGGATGCATGGATGGATGGGTGGGTGGGTGTGTTTGAAACGACTAGCCTTGTGCTCCAGAATCTCCCAGTTCAGTTCCCCTCCTGTCCACAAGGAGGTGCACAGTGGTGACACAAGTGGAGAACCTCCTCCCTACCCACCCGCTTTGTAAGTGTGGTGGGGTGGAAGGAGGCCTTATTCTTCTTTGACTCCAAGCGCCTTCACCTCCACCGATTGCCACCGGGCGTCTTATGATGCACCTTCAATGCGAGCAAGCTTCTTACGTTTTATTGCGATTACGGTGCTTTTCTACGTAGCCTAGCTTTGTGGCGTCATTTGGACACCGAGTCTATGTTTATTTGGCCGATAGTGGACTTTCTTTGTTTCCTTAGTTTAGAACCATGTCGCTCTTCAAATAACTGTAAAGGCAATCTACCACCATGATTTGCCCGCGCACCGAAAAGGAAAAAGATTGATAGCAAATTCCTGATTCCTTCCGGTTTGCGGCTCCGGTTTGAACCTTCAGTCCGGCATATGGTGAATGTTGGTACGGTGGTTTGGGTTGGTGGATGGATGGATAGGCAGAACCCTGTTGCTCCCGCGGAACCTTTCCTCGAGTTCAACTCTGTTGTTTCTGGGAAAAGACACCTGCCCCCAGCGGGGAATAGAAGGTTGAAAGTGAGCCCACGTCTGGGGAGCAGCGAGGCCCCGGGAGCTGGCGCCGAGTGTAAGTATACAAGCGCCATGTTTGATACCGTCTCCATTATTTGAAGACGGGGGTTGGGGGGGGGAGATTTGCAAGTCAGGCGGAGGGAGCAGGAGAGGGAGAACAGGGGAAGTGGCTCCGGCAGACACCAGAGAGCTGCTCGGGCTGAATCCCATTTGCGGATGTTTGATGTTTTCCCGTAACTCCGCACGCTGGGGAATTCAGTCTCACACAGAATGTGTTAAACCCTCCTTTTGGGCTTCGTTTCATTTCTTGACGGTGCAAAGTCCATCTCCATGTTTTCCTTTGCTTGGCATAAATGTGTTCACACGACAGTAATTGCTCTATTTACTTTATTTATTTATTTTTTAAGTATACCTCGCCAGCAAGTTCTGCCCATTATCCCAGTGTTGTTTTTATTTTGCAAAACAAACAAAAAAAACAGAGGGTGCTATTATTAGGGATATATATTTGTATATAAGATTGGGGTAGTTGTTTCTTTTTATATTATTTGGGATGTATATAAAACAGTTTGTCTATTTTTAATTCAATTCAATTATACTTTATTAATCCCTAGGGAGGGTTCCCTCAGGGAAATTAGCTTTCCAGCACACCATCAACACCAAATAGTATAATGTATATAGTATGTATAGGATAATATAATGCATAGAATTTGGATTTTATATAAACTTGGGATATGGAATTATTAATTGTTCCTTATTGTACTGAGCCACAAGTAAAATCTGGATTTTATTTTTTTTTTAGTTAACATTGATTTAATGGTGCGTTGCACTTTTTTTTAAAGATATGTCTCATTTTGTTCTTTATTTCCTCATCTTTTTTTGCTGTTGTGTTCTGTTTCGCACACACATGTCGGAAGTAAAGTACATCATCATCTTCGTCGTCGTCGTCACCAAACCGACTTTGGAGACCCCCCCCCACACACACACACACACACCCCCCGCCCCTCGCGGTTCATGTCCCGGGCGCGAGCCAGTGTTTGGTTTCGAAATCACCGGCTGCGCTTTTGGAACCCGGGCGCCCGCCTCTCAGAGTGGATTACAAGCTCCGGACTTCACACTAAATGAGATTCGGCCCAAGAGAACAGAGAGCAGGGAGGAAACAGAGAGGGAAGTTTTCAGATGAATGAGCCCCGGGAGGAGAGGCGGGAAGGGAGAGGCGGGAAGCGGCTGGGGTGGGGGATTGTGGGGGGGTTCCGAAACTCCGGGCGGAGCGCCGCTGAGCTGCCGGCGACACGCAGGTGAAATCCCGGCTGCCGCACCACGTTACCTCGGCCTCCCTGGCTCAAGCCGAGGGCTTGAGGGATGGTCGGGATCGGGTGGCAGGGAAGCGGGAAGCCCGATGAATGGAAGGGAACGCCGGGTTCCCAAAACCCCGACCCTTGTTTCACCGGGAGTTACGGAAAAACCATCCTGGCGGATCGAGCTCGTGCTGCAAAAAAAAAAAAGAAAGAAAAAAACCGCCATTTCAGCCCCACGTGCATTTCACTCCGAAAAGGGCGATAATCCGGAATGGGCGCAGGGAGAAGTGAGATAGGGAGAGAAAGAAAGAGGGCTCGGGCGAGCCAATCGGTTTGCATAATGTTGAAGATGTGCTGTGTTTCCTGCTTATGAGTGGATCTCATAATTCCAGTTTCTATCCTTTTTTTTTTATTTTCCGTGAAAGGAAGAGTAAATTCTCCCACGCGCGGTGGCACGCAGTATAAATGCAGTGGAAGTAATATGGAGAGCGAGAGGATGGGAAGCCACATCGTAAACAACAACCCGGAGCGACTCGCGGCCACTAAAAAGGGGGGTTTATAAAATGTTGCGAGAACAACTGAGGTGACAGGAAATGACACGGCATTAGGAAGGCAGTCATCTCTGTTAGAGCGGGATGGAGAGGCCCGGGAGGCCCGGGAAGCACGGAAGGCACGGGAAGCACGGGATGGGATGCACGGGATGCACGGGAGGCACAGGAGGCAGGATCGGGGAGACAGTCTCGTGTTTGAGGGGGAAAAGCTGGTTGAGGATGACAACGGCTGCTTCTACTACTACTACTACTACTACTACTACTACTACTACTGCTACAGCTACTGCTACTGCTACTGCTACCACTGCTGCTGCTACTACTACTACTACTACTACTACTACTACTGCTACTGCTACCACTGCTGCTACTACTACTACTGCTACTGCTACTGCTACCACTGCTGCTACTACTACTACTACTACTACTGCAACTACTACTGCTACCACTGCTGCTACTGCTACTACTGCTACTGCTACCACTGCTGCTGCTACTACTACTCTGACTGCAACTACTACTACTACTACTACTACGACTGCAACTACTACTACTACTACTACTAGTTCTGCTACTACTGTTACTACTACCGCTCATAGTAATGCAACTACTACTACTACTGCTACTGCTGCTCCTACTACTCCTCATATTACTGCAACTACTACGACTACCACTACTACTACTGCTACTGCTGCTGCTACTATTACTGATACCACTGTTACAACTACTGCTCCTAGTAATGCAACTACTGCTACTACTGCTACTGCTTTTACTTAGTATTAGTACTAATACCAGTGCTACTATTACCACTACTGCTACAACTGCTGCTTACTACTGCTTCTAGTACCATGACTACTACTAATACTGCTGCTACTGAAGCTAGTACAATTACTAGTAAAACCCCCAGTGCTAAAGTTACTACTGCCATTAGTACTACAGTACTATGACTACTACCAGTGCTATGGTTACTACTACTGCTACTGCCACTTCTGCTGCGACTATTACTAATACGGTTACGAGGACTACCACGACTGCTACTGTTACTACGACTACTGCTACTGTTACGATGACTACTACTACTACTGCTTCTGCTACTAGTACTATGCATAGTACTATGCATAGTGCTACCAGCAGTATACAACTACTATTACAACTGATATTATTATTATTAATGGTAGTAATCGTAGTATTGGCATTATAATATGCCTTTTTTGACCGACACATGCAGAGGAACACACACCCACGCCTGCTTTCCTTCCCCTTCCGCCTGCTTTCCCGGCTAAATAACACGTCAACTGAACTCATTTCATTTCGTCCGTTCATTTGTCACATTCACATCATCTCTTAATTTGTCGCTGGCGAGAGAGGAGGCGGGGGAGCCGGAAAAACCCGAGAAATAACAAACGTTTTGACTCCTCCTCCCTTTTAATTTCCGGCGGATTCATTTCTCGTGGGGGCGATCCGGGACGGTGGTGGTTTTTTTTGTTTGTTTTTTTATCTACGCACACGCGCCTCGACCTTCAAGCGTGACCTCTCGGCGTTCACTCTCTTAATCCCGAGCGACTCACGCGCGCGCCGCCGCGTCTTCCCACTGAGCGTTTAGGGATTGTTTTACGGCCGTCGTAAACCCGGGTATTTTGTCCCTTACGGCGTGCGGGAGTTATTCACAAACGCACGCCGGCGTCTCTGCCGCTGAGTTATGTGGAGCGAGACAGTTTGGTTTGTTTTTGTTTTTTTTGTTGTTGGTTTTTTTTTATGCTCTTTACTCACTGCAGCAAGGTAACTGCATTAGAGGCGCGACCATAAGCCGGGCTGGAAAAAGGATTGATGACAGCAAATAAAGCCGGGCCGACCCTCCAGTCAGTCAGTCGGCCCGCCGGCCCGCCAGCAGCCGCCGAGCGGATATGGAGGCTGCTGACAGGCAGCCCGAAATGACAATACAGTAATACAGCCACTAAAAGTAGGTAGACAGCAAATAAAGCAGAAGACAGAGACGGATTTTACAGGCGCGCGCGCGCACACACACACACATACACACACACACACACACACACACACGTCGGTGGGAAATTGGGCTTTAAAACAAAGACAAGCATGAGGCGCATAAGAAGAGGCAAACAAGTAATACGCTCTTTGGGGTTCTTTACAAGATTTAATTCCTCCCTGCTCTGTTGACAAAGGCCTGTTTTTTTTTGTTTTTTTGTTTTTTTTTTTACTTTATTTCAAATTTAATTCACCCACAAAGCCTCCTTTTCCCCGGGCGAACACAAACGAGACGTGAAGACACATTCGGGGCAAACGCGAAAGTGCTGACGTGGCGCCGTGTTTCTTTTGATAGGATGAGGAACCTAAGGTGCTTTCGCCTTTATTGTGATAAAAGATGACGATTTATTTGTTTATCCATTTATTTATTTTTTTGAGGGGGGGGGGTTGCTTGAAGAGACGTCAGTCGAACGGGGCGGCGCGGGGAGCTTTCGACCCCGCAACTTGAAGCCAGCGGGGGACTCGGTGGCGTGAATGCATCCACCTCCGTCGGAATCGGCTAATTGTTTTGCCAATAATAACGTAGTCATGGCACCAGTTGCGACCATTTCGGCTAATTGCCGCCGCCGCCGCCGCTAAGTAATGCCGGCAGTTAAATTCTAACGGCTCGAGAACGCCGCCGCGGCGTGCCCGGGGTCCGCCGCAGGAGTGGCTCCTATCTGCCTCATTTCTTTCTTTTCTTTTCTTTTCTTTCTCTTTTTTTTTTTTTTTTTTTTTTTTTGGCGCTCAATTAAGCAAGACAGGTGAGACGCACAGACAGGAAGTCACATTAGGTGGGAAACCAAAGGGGAAAGATCGGCAGGACGGGACGCGGTAGAAGGCGGTAAAATGGATGGCATTCTGGCACGTTATATGCCGAGGGTGTCGCGGGGCAGCGTGTGTTTGCGTGTGTGTGTCTGTGCACTTAAATACTGAGGACCTGAAAAAAAAAAATTTAAAAAGATGAAAAAGAGGTTTTGCATTAGAGATAAGATATGCTTGGAAAGTTGGGAGATTTGGGCTCGTAGTCTCTTCAAGGGCCAGTTTAGAGGGTTAAGACTTGGTTCTAGGCTAGAGATTAGGATTAGGCTTAGGTAGGGCTTAGTTGAGGTTGTTAGGCTCAGGGTAATGGGTGAGGTGTCCTCACTAAGATGGAGGCACAAAGATGTGCGTGTGTGTGTGTGTGTGAGAGAGTGTGTTGAGAAGCAGAAAAGGGTGAATTGTTTGGAAATAACAGATGGCTGAAGGGAAAGGGTAAAAAATACATTAATAAGTAGTATGTGTGTGTGTGTGTGTGGGAGGCAGAAGAGGGTGAATTGTTTGGAAATAACTAGGACAGCTGAAAGGGAAAAAAGAGGGGGAAAAAGATTAATAATAAAATCGATTCAGCTCAAAAACAGAACAAAACAGAGAGAATATTCTCCCTTTTCCTTTTTTCCCCCCCCGCCGCCTCTCAGTTCTGGTAGATTCTAACTCGCCCCGGTTTCGTTGTCGGTATCCGTTGTATCTGTTGTGGAGTTAATATGGAGTTAATGCAGTAATCCGTGCGCATGTACTGCTAATACACGCACAGGCACACGGGTCTGCGGCCTATAAATCTCCATTACATGCGGACATGCTTGTTTTCCGATGGACGATGCACGAGCCATAACATTACGACCACTGCATGTTCGCCATAGAATGTAGTGCAACAGCCCTGCGATAAATTCTCCCTGCAGGAGGAGTTTTATGTCGAGTTTTCATTGAATGTGTGTGAGAGAGGCGTTGACATATTTTAACGGCTGTTGCTGTTGATTGGGACTGTAATTTGTGATGCCGTTGAACTGTACTGGGTGATACTGAGAGGCCTCCCCTCAGTATTTTGGTCACTCTAATGTTAATGAGTGGGATGTCCAAAATATTAGGGACACCTCTCAGTGTAACCCAGTCCAGTTCAACAATTCAAGCTATTCTGAGAGGCGTCCCCAATATTTTGGTCACATGCGTTAGGGTGACAAAACATAAAACTCCTCCTGAAGGGAGAATTTATCGCAGGAGTGCTACATTGTATTCTATGGTGAACATGCGGCGGCCGTGATGTTACGGCTAATCGGTGCATATTGACGCCCCCCCCCCCCCCCCCCCCTCCCCCCTCGCCCCCC
>CAAKHG010015984.1:0-10323 GCA_901007715.1 Dactylopterus volitans | reverse complement strand
CTCTCCTCTCCTCTTCTCTCCTCACCTCTCCTCTCCTTTCCTCTCCTCTCCTCTCCTCTCCTCTTCTCTCTTCTCCTTGTTTACTCTCCTTGTTCCCTTTCCTACTCTCCTCACCTCACTTCCTCTCTATGTCCTCGGCCCTCCTTTTTCCTTTCCTCTCATCTCCTTGTCTGCTCTCCTGTGTCCTTGCTTCCTCTTGCCTCCTCTCCTCTCCACAAACAACAGTTGATACATTCAGGCCACCCTGAAATCATATATATTGTTGTTTACTGCAAGTTAAAAACTGACTTATCTAACAGGACATGAGGACATTACTTTGGAGGGAATTCCACAGTTGCCTCTTTTTTCTTAATTAAGCGAGGGCACATCATAGCTCTTTATTGTTTGTATGTGTTATGTTCCCCCGCCAGCGAATTGTTGCTCTGTCCACAGAGGGCACCTGAGAGAAGATGGAGGGAGATATTTTTAAACATGGCTTCCGTGTCACATCCCCAGGGTCTAATTAACAAAACCAGATTTTGCCAATCAAATCATGCCACCATGCGGCACCGGGGTTCATGCTTCCTTATGTCTCTGCAGACCCGTGCAAAGACAGCGACAACAGTCTGAACACAATGTGCCGGGTGGAGGCTCTCACCCGCCAGCCCCTCATGTTTGGCCCGCCGGAGTCTTGTCCCCCAGCCAACGAGCCGCTGTGTGCCAGCGACGGCCAAACCTACCCCAGCGAGTGCGCCATGACGGCCACGGGCCTACAGAAAGGCGTCAGGCTCAGGAAGATCCACGCCGGACGATGCAGGCGGCTGGGTAAGCTAACGGTCCTCTTGAAGTTGAACCCCTCGGCGCAGGCCCTCTCCCCATCCATGGGATTAGAGATCATGTCAAAGTGTGGCAACGTGGGCCAGATTCATCGCGTCACCTTCGTTGTCACACGCGCCGTCGTTTGCACATTGCGGTTCTGAGCGATTGCAGGCGAACGAGCGTCCAAGAAGCTACTGTGTAACCGAATTCCTCTCAGTGGCGGCGAGATAAACGTCTCCGTGGTGTCAGGCTCAGCGAGGTATCCGTGCCAGCAGCGGCCTCCTGCCGCCTGATAAGGGCCCGTTATCTCTACTATTAGAACAGGGGGTTTTAGCATTAGTCAACAAAAAGCTGTCACCTTCCACTGTAGGTCCGATAGTCACCAGAGGAAATCTGGTTTTCTAGCCACAGTCACAGCTATAAGTTTACAGCAGCATGTGGGTGGAGTCTGTGGCGAGAGCACCACCAACACTGGGAGGCCTATCACCTTATCTTTGACACACTCCGCGTCTCTCCGCTGACAGGCTGATGGAATGCCGCGTATGCGCGCGGAAATGTTCATATCGACGCGGGCGCACTTTATTTCCTGTTTCGCTGCAACCGATGTGCCACTTTCAAATGGGAGAATCAGTTCATGTGAGACACAGATCCGTGAAATCATATCCCAAAGCAAATTACAAATTGGTAACTAATCAAAATGGCCATTCCGACTTGTAACCGTGACATTGCACATCCTCGTGGCCCTTCTCACTCGGATACAGCCGCCACAGCGTAATTAAATGTGGCATGACAGGCTTTTAAAGAAAGGAGAAGAAGGAATTGAATTGCTGTACAAATTTGATCCACTGATCAGCAATGAAATAAATGTGAAGCGCCGCCAGAACAGAAGCCTGTCTCAGATTGGATTTTCCCCACTTCAATAGCAAATTTGCCATTTAACATTACCAGTATTTCTTTTTATTAATTTCCGCAGCAGATTCCTGCTTAGTGAGCCAAAATGAAATGAATAAAATAGCTATAGACTTTGTTGACCCTAAAATGAAATGAAAGTTAAAGTTCCCCGATTTTATTAAAGTTATTGGAGGAACTTTATTATTAAAGTTAGATAAGAGCATGGCTACGCCAAAGACTTTCTATTAACGAAATTCAATCGTGTTACCAGGTCTGTTTTATGTTTTCTAATGCAGAAGATACACGTAGCTGAAAGAGAATTAATACTGACCTAAAACAAAACTAAAACTAATCATGCGATCCGTAATGTGGTCAAAGCAATTATAATGTTTCTGTCAAAACAATCAACACTCAACTCGGGAGAACTTAGAAAAAAACACACAAGAACATTGTTCAACATCTCCAACTGGCCTTTTCATCTCATGCTCTTAAATAGAGGAATAATGACATCTGAATTGTACAAAAACTATAACTCATAAAACCCTTTCAAAAAGTCAGTTATTGTCCAGTTTTCGGTCTCTGACTTTTTTCCTTTGAATGGTCTGACATTTGTAATTTCTATTCATATCCATCGAATATGATTAACACCATGAAAGCCTGGATCCATCCAGCCTTGCGTCAAAGGTTCAGGCTCCTGCTGCTGCTGCTGCTGCTGCGGGTGTAATGGGGGGAGGGCGGGGAGATTATGTCAGTATGTCCATATTGACATAATCACGATAGTATCAAGAATCAAGATCAAGAGTTAAGGCAGTCCTGATGGCAAAAGTGGGTCCAACCAGCGAACTAGCGAAGTGGACCCAATAAACTTATGGGTATATGAGTGCAAGCAAATAATGACCGAGTGTAATTGGTTAGAGGCAGTACAGGCTCCACCCCTCACCATGCCTCACCTGCACTTGCGTCAGCTGGCTAAATTATAAATTTCACATGACCTGATAAGCCTTCAACGTCTTTTCGATAAAAGTTTCGGAGGAAAAGTTGCAAAATCCTCTGCTCCCTCTCACCCAGTGCATGCTGGGAGAGACACGTGACCCACAGTGGAGATAGGCCGTTGCAGTTTATGCTGGATTAATTGATTTTGCGCCCTCCTCCTTGTTGCAGAGGAGTGCACGGAGCAGTGTGTCTTCAACGCCGTGTGTGTGGTGGAGAAGCTGAGCACCCGCTGCTCGTGCGATCCCATCGAGTGCGACGGCACCTACAAGCCCGAGTGCGGCAAAGATGGCCGCACCTACACCAACGGCTGCATGCGCCGCAAGGCCGAGTGTCTCAGCAAGACGCGCATCCCTGTCAAGCACGCCGGGCCCTGTGGTGAGTGCAGATGCAGGATGGGGGATGCGGGATGTGGGCGGGGGCCGGGGAGCGGGTGCGACGGCCGGGCTCAGTTTTGGGCTTGTGCCGTTCCGCACTCGTTCCCTCTCTTCCTCTGTCGTTCTCTGTTTGGACTCCTCATCTTCTAGGCTGTAAACTGTGTGTATGTCTGTTCCTTGTGTCACTGGAAAGTATCCGGGATGCCTCGGCGATTGTCTCTGAATGGGGAGGGTGGGCTTCCTTGTAAAACGAAAAAAAAAAGCACCTGTGCCTTCACTTCTTCACTTGTTCACCCTCTCATCTCCTCCACGCTTCATCCCTCCATCTCAAACACCCAAGATGAAAGGCCACCTTCATGTGTCACTCACCCTCTTCTCCCTCACCAGACTTCCCACTCGGGTGGCTTTTGTTCCCGTTCCTCTGCTCTGTCTCAGTCTCTTTGTCTTGTGTGTTGCTTCTCCTGTGTAAAACAACCCTATTCTTTCTTGTTTCAGTGCGTCAGTCTGTCTGTCTGTGTGTCTGTCTTTGTCCGTCTGGCCGTCCTCCTGGCTGTCTGGCTGCAGGTGGAAGGTAGGCTCACCCGTGGGCGACCTCGTCAGACGGATTCTGAGGGGTGGCGTCTTTCCCCTCGCTCCGGGTGGACCCTGCAGGAGGGGGTCTCGTACTGCTGTCGCTTTCCTCGCCTCTATGTGTCATTAGTGGCTTGTGTTTACGCTGCTGCAGAGATTTGATGCGTGAGGTTGGAGTGGTCTTCCTCTCTCCCTGCTCTCTGTGTTCGATCCCCCATCCTACTCTACTCCCTTCCTAACCACCGCTGGGTATTCTCCTCCTGCATGCTGTAGTGCCCGCCTGCCCTTAACCTCGACTCCTCCTAAATAACCCCTTTCCATCATCAGGACTAAAAGCTTGCAACTGCTGCAGCACTTCACGAGAAGCCTGGTTTGACTCCCTCTGAATCTCTTTTTCCGACCCATTTTGGTTAATCTTTCAACAGCTGAAGGCGCCGCGTGCTCCATGCGCCCTGATGGACAGCTGAAGACTGCGGAGCTGTTTAGGAGGTTGTTATAAAGCTGTATTAGTGCTGGCAACATGCAGCCGCCCATGAGGTCAGCTGCTCGCCAGCGTCTTTTAGTTGTTATTAGCAGGATTATGCAAAAACTGCCAAGCTCAAAACTCCTGGAGTCCTCCTGTGTTGTCAGGATTACCCGGACTACCAGGCCATGTTACATGAGGCTTGGTAGAGGGGCGGGGCATGGACGAACGCCACGGGTGCCCCTCCAGTGCATTTGTTTGGGGGATTACACAAAAACTGCTGCACCCCTCCCAGCAAACATTGCTGAGCGATTGGTCCTGGGCAAAGAGAACCGATCTGGATCTCTTGGTTTTGTTCATTTGACTTTTTTTTTTCAGTTAGAAATATTTCTATGCAAATTTTATTGGCATTTGCTCACAAAACACTGCAAATTGAAACTGATTAGACAAAATAAGGGCCATAAAGCCATTTGGTGAAGTTTCTTTTTTCCAAATATTTGTTTTAGAAGGAACATTGCCTCTCTGATTACGAAAAGAAGGATTTGTGGTTTGTCCTTCCCGACTGCGGAGCTCAGAAATATATGAAACATAAATTACTTTGTAATATTCAGACCATTTAGTTATGGCAAAGGAATTATGTTATAATACTGCAGTTGTCTATATGTCCAAGAGCAATGTCTTGTCCTGTGGTTAAAACCTAAAAGTGTGCAATCGGAATGTTAGGAAAGCTGAAGAATAAAGCCAGAAACATTTGTTAATCTCTGGCTTAAGGGAATCAGTGGGATGTAATCTAAAATTGGTGGGCGTAGTGAATTGATTGTTGACAATTGATGCAGAATTATGTTGATCAAACATTCCTATCAACAAGGTTGTGTTGTGTATAAGCGGCTTGAAGTAATGAGTGCATGGCAACACACCGGGCGGGGGCGGAGCTGTTGTAGGGGACAGAAAAACCTGACCATTTGTTGAAAATTGAAATTAAGGTCAAGGCGTCCAATCAGAGCAGCTGTTTTCAGCTGACGGTCACCAGGCTGTGACGGGGTCTCGCCTCGGAGTGTGTTGACATGCTCCTCCGCCTCAGCAGCGGTGAATAGACAGGGGTTAGCTCAGCGTCTCCGTCACCATGTGAGTCTCTGCTGTTTGACATCAGGATGCGTTCAAGGTCCATCAGCCCTCAGTAAAAAATGATTTTGATAAACAGCGTTTTTGTTTTTTGGTTGTTTTTTTTCCCTAGAATTGTGTCTAAAAGAGGCTCGGTGATGTTCAGGACGAGCCAGTTACATTGTCTTGTTAATTAGTGAAGAGGTCAGAGGTCGTCCTCCGCTGCCTTCGCGAGCACCACAGAGATAAACAGTTGAGCTTTTCTCTGTTATTCCTTTTTTGGCATAAAGATTTCCTTCAGGGGAAATCTTTTCTTTAGTGTTACTACCATGGGCATTTTTTTATACAAAAAAAATTAATAAATAATTCAACATTATTTCCCGATGATCGATAAACATAATGTCCGTCCCTGCGTGGAATAACAGCAGAGGAACTTAACATTGCAACAACTGTTTCCATTAGTGACGGCCCTTTAGACTCGTAAGCACTGTGCTTTTAAAATGTCTGTTCTTCTTAGCTCATAAAGTGCTTGTTCTCTATTTTCTGGCATATTTACAAAGGTCTTGGAGAATCCTACACTTTACTTACAGCAAACCCCAGCGAGGGTAACTCAACGCCATCAAAACTTCCAGTCGCCAGATTTGCTCTGTGATGTTGTCCAGAGCTGGCGGTGACGGCGGCTGATTAAACAGACGCCACAGTTATCTCCGCTCGTCAGCATCAGCAGGCGCCGCCGCTCATTAGCGTCAGCGGGCCGTCGGAGCCGCGCCGAAGCGACGCGCTGCGAACGGCAACGCCGCCGTTTGTTTAGTCATCTGACTCTCGCCTCATCCTTCCTCCTTTGCCGCTTCGCATCGCAGCCGGCAGTATGTTTCTTTAATGTATTTTTATTTACATTTGCATATTTTTTCAAAACAGAGCAGCAAGCTCCCCCCACCAGCCCTCCCAATTCAGTTTTAATTAAACATCAAAAGAGGCGAGTGAAGGTGCCCACTGAGGCCTCTGGCTTAGGCAGACAGATGACATGTATGCAGTGTGTGTGTGCGTGTGTGTCGACGTGCTAGTAGATCCTCTGACAGGACCGACTTGTCGGGGATCAGTCACTTGCTGACATTAATCACGCGACAGTCACACACACTGTGTACAGTATGTGACACACACTTCCATTGTGCTCCATTGAGCCTTCACTTGTCACAGTGACTGGCGGTGTCAAAATGCGTCTACAATTGCCATAGTGTTATATCCTAGGGGAAAAAAACACACACACACCATTATCTTCACACCAACGCGCCCACACACACGCCAACCGCACCCCCAAAAAATGGTTTTGCCTGACGCCACGTTTGCGTACTGCACTGACCGACGTCCTGAGTGATATCCGGAGCTCTTCATTTTCGGCACGCAAACGTCGGCGTTCCGTTGAGCTGATTAATTTAACATCCAGATGGAGTCACAAATCTTCAAGATGCCAGAAAAAAAAAAAAAGAAATGTGAACATTGAAAGGATTTACAGGATGGCAGTGGGAGAGAGGCGCTGCTGGGAAACCGGCTGAATAAATCTCCGGTCTTGGATGCAGATGTGCAGCACAAAAGAGGCCATGTGACCGGAGGATGAGAAGGCGTCTCATCATCGCACAAGAAAAGTCATAAAAGATGACAATTTGTTTGCGGCTGGCTGTGTTGAAAGTTCCATCACCATCACTATATATATCACTGGCTTTCAACCTCACAGGACAATAGACTCGTGCAACGCCTGATTAAAAAGCAGAAATAGTCTCCTCTGGTTAATCTATAATTGATGCTGGATTCATGTGGAAGTGTTGATGCCGCAGCATGGAACGCATAAGGGATATTTTCAGAAAACTTGTTTTTCTGTCTTCCATTGTGAAGGCAGCACAGCAGGGTCTCAGTCTAAACTAAACAAGGACGTGTGTCTGAGACATTTTGGCGGAAACTTGATAATATTTAGCTGTACACTCATCGGCCTTTTTCTTAGGTTGGACTCCATTTTCCTTCAGAACTGTCTTAATTCTTGGTGCCATAGATTCTAGAAGGTGCTGGAAACCTTCCTTAGAGGTTCTGGTCCATGTTGACATGATAACATCATCAGCAGTTGCTGCAGGTTTGTCGGCTGCACATCCCTGATGGGAAATCTCCCACGTCTCTAAGGTCCCTATTGGATTGAGATCTGGTGACTGTGGAGTTCACTGAGCCCAATGAACTCATCATTCAAGAAACCAGTTTGATCTTTGTGACATGGAGCGTCATCCTGCTATTAGTAGACATCAGAGGACGGTCCCCTGTGGTGATAAAGTGGTGGACATGGTCAGCAGCAACACTCAGGTCAGCTGTGGTGTTTAAATTATGCTCAGGTGGGACTGAGAAAATCTCTGGGTATCTCCTCTTTGTGGGACCATCCTCTGTAAACCCTAGAGATGGTTGTGTGTGAGAACCCCAGTAGATCAGCAGCTGCTGAGACACTCAGACCAGCAACCATGACACCTTCAGAGACACTTAAACCACCTTTCTTCTCCATTCTGATGCTGGTTTGAACTCCAGCAGATCCTCTTGAGCACAGAGTTGCTGCCATGTGATTGGCTCATCAGGATGAGGAGCAGTTCAACAGGTGTACCTGATAGAGTGGCTGGTGAGTGAGGACCGAACTCTGCAGATGCATTGGTACATTTTTTTATCACAAAACCTTTGGTACCAGGTTCGGTTCATACATTACATTATGATTGATGTCAATATTTTCACAGTAGTTTAGTCCTCACCACATTCAAAAATAAATAATTTTGTCATGAATTTAATTTAAAATGCTTTTATGGTGGAATCATCTTTTCTTTTATATATATTTTTTTTTACTTCAGATTGCCAAGCTGTCAAATACCGACTGCTTTGGATTTGGCAGTAAACACATAGAAAGTGGGCCACATCTCCGCCGTGATTTCACCACTAACAACCAAAATTGCTTTGAGGGTCCTCAGCTCCGCATGAACCTGGGTGTAATGTACTCTGCTTAATGCGTTTTTGCTCAGCTCCTGGATTTACAGCCTGCAGCCTTATGAAAAAGATATTTGAAGGTGGCGCGTGAGTGTTACTGTGCTGAGTAGACAAGCTTTCATCAGCGTGTCGACTCGTTCCTGTCCTGCGTGTGCGTGTAATGAACAGCAGAGCTCCTGGTAAGACGCCGAGCCACACGGCTCCACTGGGAAGAAAAACTACGTCAAAACGTGATTAAAAAACAAAAACGAAGTAAACCAATCTGCTGGTTAAAAACCAGCAAAATAAGTGCTTATAATGTGAAAAGAAACATTTTCTAAATAATATTCTGTTTCATAGAGCCAGTGTGTGAAATAGAAAAAGGTCGTCTGTACAGCTCTTACTGTTTTAATGCACTTTCATTTTGTAGTTTTAATTTTACCGTCTTTTATTAGGTTATTAGATTAATCTTTGTCCTGAGAACAAAATGTCTACTTGGCTAAAAAAAAAAATTTTGCTCCTATTTTTTTTCACTCAGAAAATGTGCATATAAATGCACGTTTACGTCCATTTTGAAAAGTCAGCATGTCCCAAGCTAGCTCGCTTTACTTTTTTTTTTTTGAAAGGCTTAACCTCCGTATGCCGGCGATGCCTCTTTATATCACTAAATCTTACCTCCTCTGTTGGTGGCTGGCTGGAAATTAATTGAAAAGTAAGCACTTTTAAACAATACCTCAATTTCTGTGTGCTGTGCCTGGAGATGCCCTCTGCTGTTAGTGGGTCTCATGGATGCCATCCAATGAAAGGAGACGATTCACATAATTATACTGCTTGGAAAAAAAGTAGTTGTAATTATGTATTAATGGAAATATGGTGTTTTATTCTTCAACTCCTTATTCGACATATCCCAGCTCAGAGATTCATCATTAATAGCGTAATGTTCACAGTGGAATCAACATATCCTCGGTGTATCTCATGAACAATAGTACTTTGAATCAAAGAGGACGTTACAGGAGTGTGAGGCGAGTCTGCCGCCGTACCTGCAGTAATATCAGAAAGACTGAAGGTGGAGAGTTTTTCAATTAACGGTTTAAGAATAGAAATAAGTAAAATAGAAATACAAGCAGCAGGGTGGCTTTTGAGAACACAGGAATATGACTGAGTAAAATCAGCACAGCAGACGCAGTCTGAGATGAACACACCGGCACTCCAGTTTTGCAGACATAAATTCTTTATTTACGCTCCTTTTGTCATTTCTGGCTCTGCGAGTGCGAGATTTCAAGCGCAGAGAAGCTCATGCGAGTGTGAGCGAGATACGCGGAGTGTGTTTCCTGTCACCTCCAGAGGCTGATGCAAAATCATCTGGCAGCGGATGCGTCGCCCCTGACAAAAAGCTCTGTGAGTCATTTACATTAGGCGCCGAATATGTTTTCATTTGCATGTTGATTTGATGAGCATCTCGGGCCGCCTGCGACATGCCACTGCGTTGGTTGGACGAGCGGTTGTGGAGCTTGAGGATGGAAGTCAGCCTGAGATCACCCGTGCTGTGCTACTCTTAACCCCAGAACACGGACGTCGGGTGAGTTTCACCCACACGATTCTTGTCACATGATTTTCAAGAACAAGTTCCCAGCTCCATTATTTATTTTTTTGTTTGGAAACTCGTTAAGGATTATCTGATTTTGCTGCCTTTTTCTAGGGTCCCCATGGTACCTTTTTTTTAAAATTTTATGCGATATTGTTTATCAGAAAATACTACAATTTGGCATTAAGTGTTGTACTTTTACATAAATTGATGAAAAACTATATTTTATCCAGAATATTATATATCGGGTAAAATACACCCGACGTTAGTGATGGTGTCACTAATTTTAACGTTAGTGTTCGAGGGTTGATCAAGTTAATTCGAGGGAGCTGGATTGACAGAAGCCAGCGACTGCCAGTCCACCGCTGGTCTGCCGCTGGTCCACCACTGGTCCACCACTGGTCCTCCACTGGTCCACCACTGGTCCTCCACTGGTCCACCACTGGTCCACCACTGGTCCACCACTGGTCCACCACTAGTCCACCACTGGTCCACCACTGGTCCACCACTGGTCCACTGGCCGGGGCCCCGCAGGCTGTCATGCTCATGAAGTTCAGAGGAATGTG
>CAAKHG010015983.1:0-10168 GCA_901007715.1 Dactylopterus volitans | reverse complement strand
TATTTTGCGTACAGGAAATGGGTGTGTGTGCGTGTTTGTGTGTGTGTGTGTGTGTGTGTGTGTGTGTGTGTGCGTGCGTGTGTGTGTGTGTGTGTGCAGGAAGAAAGGCCCAGGTGAGCTTCCTGCCCCCTTTTATAGACTCTGCCACCTAACTTCCTTGTGCCTCCCAAACACAACACATCAGCAACTCTTCCAAATGTGGGCCAAACACGCTCCAAGTAATTAGAACACACCGTAACCTGAGTCCATGAGCACGTAAGCCCACCGCGGCGGGGTGGGGCAACACTGCGCTCATTTTGACATGATCTCCACGTTTGACTGTTTGTGTTCGTCACTGTTTCTGTCTGCAAGTACCACGTTCAAAACTTCATAAATGTTTCTAGAAATGATATTTTAGCACTGGAACTTTACACACCACCAGCAAACAACCAGGTCTCCTCCCCGCCAGCTGTACACAGCTGTGCTAATTGTGAAGAACTTTTAATATTTCTACTCAGGACGAAAACACTACTACTGTTTTGATACCCTTTGGTATTTTCCTTTCAAGCAGTCGTAAATATGCAAAGATTAAACAAAATTCTCTTTGTTCTCAATACTCAGCTGAAGATGGCATGAAACTTCCATAAACAAAATTCATGGTACAGTGATGCGGTTATTATGCAAATGTGAACGCCAACTCATCAGCATCACAAGTGACATGGTGGCGCGGCGTCACGCTGATCTCACGCTGATCTCATCCGTGAGAACCCTCATGTTTCTCCTGAGTCGTCCTGTCGCCATCCCTGGCCTTCCTCCTCCTCCTCTCCCTCCTGGTGTATTTGGGGTTTTATATGACAACGTGACAACGTGATTCCAGTCGTGCGAATCTGGGCCGAGGTTTTGCTCCTTTGTGTCGCGTTTCAATAAGTGTGTATTTTTGATTATGTAAACAATCATAAAAAAACCTGCAGCACTTTTGGCTGGATGGGTGAGGTCACATGTGCAGCTGGTCGGTTTGTTCCATGGTGGTAAACAGCGAGTTGGAAGTGCTCTTCAGTGCTCAGACGCAGCACGTTACGTGTCAGTTATTGTCACCAACAGAATCCTGCATCGCGGTTCATGCTACCATGTGACGCTACTGTCCCAAAAACATAATGAAATTCAGTTGCTAAGCTCTGTTTATTAATTCTTTGGGTGATTCCATATAAAACTCAGACTGGCATGGAGTTTCAGCCAGTTCTGTCAATAGAAGCAAGCTTTAGCAGAACACGTAATCACTTAAAACAGTCGTCCAATCTAGAAGGCCAATTTCATCTCAGCTCGTCTTCCTCCGCTTATCCGGGTCCAGGTCCAGGTCCGGGTCTCGGGGGGCCGCAGTGGCCTACCGTTCGATCCGATTTGCACCAGGCCCATACGGTTCCTCCAGCAGGACCCATGTCTCTGCCTCAGGCCAGACCCGACTGGTCCCCATGGGCGAAGGCCTGGCCACCGGGCGCTCACCGACAGGCCCCTCCCCCAGACCTGGCTCCAGGGTGGGGCCCCGGTAACCCTCCAGGCAGGGCACACCGGTCCTTTGGTGTTTTTCTCCCCATATGTGTCTTTTGGACCATTCTTTGTCTGACCCTTCACCCAAGACCAGTTTACCAAGGGAGACCCTACCAGGAGCTGCTGCCCCTGACAACATAGCTCCTGGGGTCATTAGGACACTCAAACCCCTCAACCAACATAAGGTGATGGTCCACTGAGGGGAGGGATACATTCAATATTTAAACAGATATATAAGTCACAGGCATATGCTAAAACATTGAGAAGAATTAGCAGTCATCTCTTGGGGAGGATTCATGTTTGGACCTTCAAACAAAGGTTCGATGGCCGGCGGTACAGGAGAAAATAGATCACAAAAAGGTCTATGATTGCAATAAAGGATGCTTGCACAGCAATGTGTATGTTTGCTGAGGGCGGTTATTGCTTGAAAGTAAAACTCTGATAATTCTCTATGCTCATTTATTTCAGTATTAACTATGTTGTCCTTCCAATTTTATGTTTACTTACATTAATTAGCTCCATCCTGCTGCACCAACAAAAACCTGGAACTATCAGAGCACAGCTGACCTCTCAGCAGCACGACAGCAGCGTTGGCAGACCCCTGCATGTTTGTCAGTGCCATGCCTGCCAATAGTTTATGTCAAACCGGATGTGCTGACAGCAATAATAGTAAATAGAGGTAGCAGTTTCCACAGTAAAAAAAAAAAAAAAAACATTTAGATGTATGAATGAAAAGAAGGGTGAAATGGAAAGACATTGCTGTTTCATGTACATGACAATCTCGAGTGAGTTCGGCTTGACGGGATCACATCAAAATCTGCTCTCTCTCTCTCTCAGTTCTGAAGCATCAGTGTGAAAAATGTCTGCACAAACTGGAAACTGCTGAGTGATGCAACTTAAAAAAAAATAAAACAAAGCCTAAAAAGCCATGATGCAGAGCGCGGCGACTGCTGCAGTGGTGACACACATAGACTCTTGCGCCGCCTGATAGCGAGCGAGCGTAGCGCCACACGCGACTGCAGCCGGTTGATGTTGTTGTGCTGGTAATGTGTGTAATGGTTGTTAGGGGGGGTGGATTCATAAATGGACTTCCTCATTAGTGAAGTAGGTATTTACTGTGCATCCAGAAGAGGATGGGCAAGAGGCAGGGGGCGGGGCCAGCGCGATAGAGAGAGAGAGAGAGACAGAGAGAGAGAGAGATTGTTGACGAGCTCAGAGCCAAAGTGAAATCAGCACAATTTGCTTAATAAAATTAGGGACAGTTGAAGTACACAAAGCCAGCAATTGGTTGCGGGAGGAGAGCATTCACAGCAGGACGGCAGCCCGCTGACACACAAGAGCCAGACCTCAGTGCTCCACCGTCTCTGGACCACACACCTGCCGTCACTGTGGTTTTGAATTCCACGCCGTTCTTAAACCCTCAAGTGTGGCACCAGCTCACACCCGCTAAAACCTCCACGCTAGTCTGTGGCGGGCTGAAGGCGGGAGGGGGGGGGCATGCATCAGCAGACAAAGGAAGAAAGGGATCCTCCAAAAATGGAGGGGAATGAGGAAGCCGCCATGTCGGCTTCTGCCGAACCCCTGGACGGTCCCTCCTCCGGGGCGGTGGGAGCTCAGGCGGAGCAGGCCCCAGCCACCCTCACCCCCGACCGCCACCGAGGATGTGGCGGCTTCTGTCAGCCATGGTGTCTGCTCATCACACTGACCCTGCTCCTGCTTTCTCTCCTTGGCAGCTGGGCAGTGGTCCACCTCACCCTGGGGACCCATGGAGGGTCGCCTTTCCGAGTCTCAGCCAGCTACGACCAGCGGACCCCACACGACGACACGGCCACCATCGAGCCCCACTTCACCACCAACTGCACTATGGGTAAGCTGACTTTTCTTTGTCTTTGGAGTAGCTGATCCCGTTTAATGTGTTAACCCCTTCGCAGTCGGTGGTCCACCCACCCATGGCCCAGCAGACACAAACGCACGATCATGTACGATCATTATGCTCCATTTACTGTGAATCAACGGTTCTTTGAATCCTCATTACCTTCGAAAAACTCGTTTGAAATATTCATGTGGCATTGTTATGAAATTTAAACTTGAACTAAGTAGGGCTAAATGCTCAGGTCCCTTTCCAGCAAATAAATTCCAAATAGAAAGGTCATCTGCAGGCGTGTTTGCATGAAAAATCTGAAGCATAAACTTTCTTCTGCAATGGTGCTCAAACTTGTATTACTCAGTGTCAGTAGTACTTACAGTCAAGTGCCAGTTAATTCTGGTTGAAGGGGGGAAAAACAACTAAAATTCCCCTTATCAGAAGCAAGCGTGTCATCCTGCATGCACGCCGCATTGTTCAATATTCCAGATTCATCTCAGGCAAATTGTATCGGAACGGAAAGAGTTCATATGAAGTTGGTGGAAGACCAAAAAAAAAAATACAAACATTGACCTGTTACGTCTTTAAAAATCATTTCCTGCTCATTTCTTTTCTTCTGTTGTTAGTTACATATCAAGGCAATTGAATGTCGTGTGCCAGTCAAAATAAATGACTGCATCTCAAATTGCGATGGACACAGTTTAATCTTTTTCACCACTTTAAAAATGCATCACTTGATTGATTAGCAAAGAAACAGTGAAAGAGGGTCTCTGAAGCCCCTCCTCCTGCCCCTCTGGCCGTTTCCTGTGTTTCTCGTAAATGTTTCTGTAGTAATGTCGACTAAATGCATCTCACATGTCTGCAGTGACCGAGTTCCCAAAGCAGCTCAAACATGACAAACGGGAAACTGCACAGCTACATTCTGTGATTTTTTTTTTTTTTAACTTCATTACTGCGTGTTGTGGAATGAAATGCGTAGACTGCTCGAGACTGAAATAATATCCCTCTCTGTCAACCTCGAAAGCTGCTGAAATTGGATTAAAATAACTGATTCAATTTCCTCTGTGTGAGATGCAGAAACACAGTGACTGTTGCTTAAACATCTCAAGAGTGAATTACTGAGGAGATATGGTTGATAATCCATGTTTCCACTGGCGTCTGATTAGATGTTTGGTATGCAGAGGTGCAAAATGTCACCGCAGCCAGGTGCTGCTTTAAAGGAAAAGACCTTTCATGGGGGGGAAGAAAAAATCTATTTAACGTGTCTTTTTTTCACTCAAGCAGCTACATGTTAAAATATGCATGACGCTCCAAGTGAGTGAGTTCAGTTTGAAATCACTTCATTTCAGGGTTTCTGCAGGAAAAGTTTCCCCGACTTGTTTACCAGACCATGCCTCAGTCTGCTGATTTCACATAAAAAGGAATAATCAAGTAAAGGGTGACCGAGAGAAATGCTCCACCAGTATCTGCTCATGCTGGACTAAATCAAATCTCAAAATTTGCCACAGCACTCAGAAGAGATACCTACAGTACATTTCTATATGACGCTTACGCAACATCCTCACAGAGCGCCATTGTACTGAAACCGCGTTTGCAATTATGCGCAGACAAATGACAAATTGAAAATAAAACTATCAAGTCTTCGATTCTGAGCGTAGATTCTCCCCCTTGAGCTCAAATTCATTTATCTATGTTTTTTTTCAAAGTGTTCTCTGAACAGGCGGATGAAGCGCCGGATGCCTGCAAGCTTTTGCTTTTACTAACCACCCTGCAGTACATGTGCGTTCCACATTGTAATGAGTGTAGAATAATGACAATGACAGCGGAGGCTGAAGTTGAGCGACGCTCTGAACTGTCGGCATGCCGACGTGACAAGCTGTCTACTAATCAGCTGATGTCAGGTGTAGGGTGGCGGTCAACAATGGCGCAGACGTGCCATGTAAAGGTCTGAAGTCCTAGCGGGATCAAATGTAGATCATGTAAAAATAACACCAAATCTGAGTCCAGACCTTCAGGCGTGAGGGCGCCCTGAATGAGATATTGGAAACACCATATGAGAATGACAGAAATGACAGGCAGAGGTCCTGTATGTCTGTGTGGATTCTCAGTCGTGCAGGTCAGGGCGGAGCTGCAAGATCGGGGAGGAGGCAACGAGACGTGAAACGAGAGGTGAAATGCCCTCAGCAACCAAAAAAGAGTCCAGTGGCTTTTGCAAATGAGCTCTTAGAACATTCAAGTTGCAGTAAGGAAAAAAAGAAACCGCTCACGTGGCAGCGTGTGGATGAACTGTAGGTACCATCATATCTTTTTACTCTCACTTTTTTAAACATTACAAAAAAAAAACCAGGGCTAATTTCAGCGAAGGAACTTTGCAATGCCTCCGCCTGAGTCAGACGTGAAGAGTAAAGACGCCGTCTCTCGCTTTTGAATGTTATGGGAAAAAAAGCACAGAGCACACCCATCATTAAGTACTTAAGTATGGACACTGAAAAAGTATTTCAAGTCAGCTACCGCCCACCACTGTGTCTGAACAAATGTTTATGTGTTCAAGATGAGCATGCTCACGGACGGCCTGATGTCGCACGCAGAGATGAGATGTGATAAACTAATGGGCGTAAGCACCCGCATGTTCTTCCCCTCCTCGCAGTTATTCTGGTGCTCACTCACGAAAACCCATACGAGCGTCTGTTTGAAGAATGAAGCCATTTTACATAAACTGTGCTCGACAAATGAAAAGCTTTTGAACGCGTTTCAATCTTGGTGACACCTTTTGAAAGGATGTTCTTTCACTCCACGAGTGTTCACTTCATAGTCTCCTCTCCACGTAGTAAGCATTCAGGGGTGCTTTGTGCCCTGTAAGGAGGCATCTGCGTTCTGGCTGTGTCTCCACGCACTTATTAGTGGTGCTCATTTAAAGTTGAGTTTGCTTTGAACTGAAACTACCAATTACATTACATTTCAATGTTAAGTTTACAGTTTAATATTTTTGCATCTGCTCATTCAGAAGCGATTTTTATCCAAATGGAGGAACCACTGTTGGGGCGCAGCAGTCAAGCTTCAGGTTAGAGCGCCGGTAGCTTCTTCCCCCGAATGAGAACCACCTGGACCGGGTCTGAATCCTACAGAGACGGATGCGGATCTGGAAGTCATGTTGTAGATGACATTGGTGACTTTGTTCCGATTCAGCGGGCTTCGGGTCGCCAGTGGAGGTCATGAGCAGCGGCATGACATGTGCCCTTTTAGGCTGATATGATTAGATTAAACCCCGTGTCAGCAAATATGGATGACAAGTTTGGTCTGTTTGAGCATCAGTCAGATTCATATTTTATTAACTGTGATCAGACCATGAAGCCACTTTGCATAGGTTGCTCCTCCAACAAATCCTCCAAACACGTGTTTACGGCGTCCAACCCAGACTGAAGCAGTGGTATTCGCCGGGGCACCATAATTTGTGTGCCCCCTCTAAAACTGCTCATATTCTACTCCATGATGACGCTACAATGTGTGGGCACAAAAAAACATCCCAAGTTGTGAAGACATTTTGGTTAAAATAAGCGCTTTTGTTAACGTCGGGGAGGTTGTCTCATTATTCCAAAAGCTGATATCCCCGCCTGTCACCTATTACCATCCTGCAGATGCTCTGATCACACGAACAAAAGACTAGACAGATGGACCGCCGTTGTGCAGAACAGCTTCAAAAGTTATTTTTCTCTGCTTGTTATGCTGCACACCAAACAGCATCCGGGTGGGCTTCCATATCTCATGCATATCTGGTGTGTTTCTGTAAAGCCCACACACTGCCATGCAGACACAGCCTCGTCTCGCATGGCATGCAAGACTTTTGTAGCTCAGCACCAAAGGAAACGCGTCGCCGCTCGGTCAACATGAGGGTCCAGATGAACGAGGAGCATTGCTCAAAAGGTTCGGCCTGAAGGTCGGGTCGGAGCAGGAAGTAGCCGCCAGTCATTCGTCATGTGATGTCGCTGAGTTTTTCTACAGCCGCTTGGACGAGACTGGCAACCTGATAAAAGATCGGCAAGGCGGCTCTGCCCGCGCAGTATCTGAATGCTGTTGTCAAATATGCAAACGTGTGCGTGTGCGTGTGTGTGCGCGCGTGTGCGTGTGCGTGTGTGTGTGTGTGAGGAAGAGAAAGATAATAAAGAGGATAAGGAGAGGGAAACTGAATTGGAGCCAGGTCATTAACATGGAGCCATTAGATCTAGCAAATAGTTGCCTCTTTCAAAAGTAATTAAATTGTTTAACAGTTGCTGCAGATACGTTTAATAACGTACCAAGATAAATGTTGTGTTACTTTTAAATGTCTGCCTCTGTTGTCTATCTTCGTGTTGCTTTGACCCAACGTGGGATAGGACACCTGCCTGTCTTTAACTGACCTTCGACCTTTATGATGTGAGACGCCTGATCGCGGTGTTTCGTTCTGTCTGTTTGGCTCTTTGGCTGCCGAGCTCCTCTGTCAGCGGCGCTTGTGCTTAACATTGTAGAACCACCATGTTTTACTGGCTGCTTACGCGGACGATTAGAATTACTGCTCTTTAATTGGGAGAACAGCGATGTGTTATTGTTATATTGAGTTTGATTTATTTATTCACCGGGCCTCTACATTGGTTGACATAAACAGAAAATAAGGGTTAATACATGTTTTTAAATGTAAGTATTTGCTTGAATTGCATTTTAAAAGATGACTTGTGAGGAGTCGTTGTCAGAAGGTTGCTGGTTGGACGCCCAGCTCCTACAGGAGCAGGTCGCCTCTTTGCATGGCAGCCGTGTGTTGCAGCCCCCATTCGAATGTGCCTGTCGTGCTCTTCCTTCATTTAAATGCATTTAATTGTGCAGATTTGTGTCATGTACGTGCACACGAGAGGGCTGAACCCCACATGCAGAATGTTTGGGAGATTACATCTAGTTTGGCGCCACTCTGGGTCCAGTTCACGATATAAAAGTTTGATGTGTCCCGTAAATAAAGGCTTGAACCTGAAAAATTACTGAATTTGTCAATCAGACAGTGGTAGTAGATGTCATTGAAAGCATTTCAAACAGTGAAGCTCTTCTTGTGGAAAAAAACATATCAGAGAACACTTGGCACCGACTCTGGCCCTGACGTTTCACTAAATTATCCCTAAAATCACTTTGCCTGTGGAGAAAAGGCCTTTTGAGAAAGTGCAAAACAATGAGAAGTAAAAAGGTGGCACAAATCCTCTCACAAACAAATCAACGCGAGATTCGGTGTTTATCCGGGGATTCTCTGTATTACTGTCTCTCCCGTCACCGTCAGGAAGGAGCCGAGCTGTTGCTCATGCAAATCCAGCCTCGGCTGAGCGGCGTCTGATTGTCTTCTGGTGCTACCATGTTCCTCTCGCCAGGCAGCATTTAAGTGGAGAGAAGCAGCATGTTGACCTGCCATCCTCTCACCTCGTCCCCGCGCTCACACACTCCCGAACTCCCAAACTAAGTCCGAGTCCATCCCACCGCGAGGCCGCGCCGCATTCTGCGATCCCCCAAGCCCTCCTTCCTGTCCCCTCCAGCGCCCGTCACTGGCTGGGTTCGAATTATCTTCCTTCTACCTGCACAGAACATGAACAGAAGCATTTGATTAAGGCTCTTAGACTCAGCGGCTGGCAAAGACATTTGTTTCTTTTATTTGTTCCAGGCTCCCGCACTCCAAATTAGCTAATTACGGCTATTAATGACCTGTATTGTCTGGCGCCGGGGTTCAAACTTGAGTTTGACTAATTGTATTTAACTCAGTCCCGAAGGTTTGAAGTTTCATTTCAGCAGATAAAAGTCTGTGGACACAAAATGTTCTGTATTTCTCACAGGAACAGTTGCATAATGGCTTCCTGCAGGAGTTTTGTAAGAAAAACATGATTTACTCAGAGGACTCTCAAATTAGTGAGAGAAAAACATGATAATCATTCATTTCATTTGCAGCCTCTCGTGCTGTGATGCTAGTTGTCTTTTGAGCATTTCTTCCTTGAGATACAAAATAATAACAGTTCCGAAGTCACATTTTCCCAATTTACTGATTCGAAATCCTGTGATTCTTATTTTGTCAAATATAATGAATTTATTGGGATAAATGCCTTCAAATGTACCATCTTGTTTTCAAGGAGCCCTGAACATTAATCGCAATAACTGAATAACAAAAAGGAGACAGCATTTAAAATGAGAAACAGACACACTTATCAATGCTGTAATGCAGCAGACAGACAGCAGGCAAACAAATAAAAACTTCAGGACCTGAAGGAAGCCACAGTGGCCGATTAGAAATAAACGTGTTGGTGCATCACCAGTGGACTTTTATGGGATTTAAAGGTACATTATTCCAGTCTGATGAAGTTCTTTTGTCGATTTTCCTCTGGAGCCAGACAGACATGTCCCCTGCTCACTATTGTGCATACATGCACTGTCTGTACTTCAGCATCGAGAGCCTTTCAGCTGCCACTAGACACACTCAAACCTTGAGGCATCGCTTGTGCGGTCAGGAAACACACACACACACACAGAAAAGTCGGAGGCATGTGTGTTTTCCTGTTGCACCTCCACTCCAGGAACCTCGTCCTATGGGAAACACTGCATGAGGGTCGAAAATTGGGACGTTCTAGCTTGACCGGACACGAGCGACCACAGGTCAGGCGGCCCCACATATGTGTGTGTGTGTGTGTGTGTGTGTGTGTGTGTGTGTGTGTGTGTGTGTGTGTGTGTGTGTGTGTGAGAGAATGTGACAGCGGTTCATTTAAAGCACACAGGAACACAGACAGC